>JXTC01000616.1:0-47189 GCA_002914845.1 Trema orientale | reverse complement strand
ATTATGTTGTCTTTAATAAGTTATTTAGGGATTAAAACTTTAAGTTATATATGTGCTTGCTTAGTTTTATTCTCTCTCTACATGCAGATAATCTTGGTCTGATGTAGTGTGGCTGGAACAATTCATTACTCTATTGTAAATTAGTATATTTATTTGTTAATATGTTTTCCATACTGTGTTTAAGTTTTATTTTCTCGTTTTTGGTGATGGGATAGTCAATTATGTTCTTTTTTTTTTAATTAGTTAGTTGTGGATTTAAGCTTTTAGTTATATATGTGCTTGCTCAGTTTAAATTTTCCTATTGTAGTCCGTGCATATTATGTTTTCTCGTGTAAATTGAATCTTAAAATATCGTTTGGTTGAATATGATGTTTGTTGTTAATTTTAATATAACATGTAATGTGTAATCATTTATTACCATTAATTATTTTGTATTGTGATTTTTTAGGTGTATAACATTTTCTTTTTAATTACATTTAATTCTCTACCTTCTCTCTCCCTCTTCTCCCCACTTTACTCTATCTCTCACTCTATGCAGAAAATCTTGATATGATGTAATTTGGCCGTAATAATTAAGTACCTTTTTAAAAATTAGTATGTTTGTATTTTCTCCTTATTATGTCTAAGGTTTACTTTCTCTTTTTTTTTTAAATTTTTTTTTGTGTTAGGAGAGTCATTTATTCTGTCTTTAATCAATTATTTGTGAATTAAAACATTCAGTTGTATATGTGCATGCTAAGTTCATATTTTTCTGTTGTAGTCTATGCATATCAAGTTTTTATTGCTTACTGAATCTTAAAACATGTTTAGTTGGCTATGATGTTTGGTGTTAATTTTAATTTAACATGAACTGTATAATCATTTATTACTGCTAGTAATTTCGTATGATGATTTTCTAGGTGTCAAACATTGTTTTATTAATTAAATTTAATTTTCCTGCTCTATGTGTAGGAAATCTTGATACAATGTAATTTGGCTGTAATAATTAATTACTCTTTAATAAATTAGTATGTTTATTTATTTATATGTTGTGTATATAGTGTCTATCATTTACTTTCTCGTTTTTTGATAATGAGATAATCAATTACGTTGTCTTCTTCCTACTTTATACTCTCTTTGTCTATACTCGCAGAAAATCTTGATCTTATATAATTTGTACAGAATAATTGATTATTCTCTTATAAATTTGTATGTTTATTTATGTGTGTTGTGTATGTTATGTCTAACTTTTAGTTTCATTATGTCTAACTTTTAGTTTCTTGTTTTTTTATGTTATGTCTATTATGATGTCTGCAATCTTTTATTTTTGGATTAAAATATTCATTTATATGTGTGTTAAGTTTAATTTTTTCTATGATAGTGCATGTTTATTAAGTTTTCTGGTGCTTACTAAATCTTAAAAATTGTTTGGTTGGTTATGATGTTTATTGTTAATTTTAATTTAACATGAAATTTGTAAGCATTTATTACAATATAGTTATTTTATATATGTCACATTTCCATAGTAATTAAATTCAATTCTCTCTATTTCTATCTCCCATACTTTCTCTCTTTCTTTTCTCTTTACTCTCTTTCTCTCTTACTTTGTCTCTCTCTACATGAAGAAGATCATGATCCGATGTAATTTGGCTGTAATAATTAATCACTCTCTTACAAATTGTATATTTATTTGTTTGTGTGTTCTCCTTAGTATGTCTAAGTTTAACTTTCTCGTTTTTTGAGGATGAGATAGTCAATTATATTGTCTTTAATAAGCCACTTGTGTATTAAAATCTAAAGATATATATATATGCTTGCTAATAAGTTTTACTCCATCTCTTTCTCTCTCCCTCTCTCTCTACATGCAAAAAATCTTAATCTGATGTAATTTGTTTGTGACAGTTAATTATACTCTTATAAATTAGCATCTTTATTTGTTTGTGTGTTGTCCGTATATCGTTTTTTGATTGTGGGATAGTCAGTTATGTAGCCTTTAATTAGTTATTTTATGGATTAAAACCTTATGATATATACGTGCTGAGTCTTCTCTCTCTCTCTCTCTCTCTCTCTCTCTCTCTCTACATAGATAAAATTTTGATCTTATGTAATTTGGCTGTAATTATTAATTACTCTTTTATAAATTAGTATATTTTTTTGTTCGTGCATTGTCTATAAGTTGTATAAGTTTTAGTTTCTCATTTTTTGATGATTGGATTGTCAATTATGTTGTCTTTAATTAGTTATTTAAGGATTAAAACATTCAGTTATATATGTATTTGCTAAGTTAAATTTTTCCAATTGTAGTCTGTGCTTATTAAGTTCTCTGGTGTTTACTGAATCTTAAAATATTGTTTAGTTGGTTATGATGTTTGTTGTTAATTTTAATTTAAAATGATACTTGTGATGATTTATTAGTGCTAGTTATTTCGTATTGTGATTTTCTAGACGTCTAACATTTCTTTATTAATTGAATTTGGTTCTCTCTCTTTCTGTCCACATTACTTTCTTCTCTCTTCTCCCCCATTTACTCTCTCACACTCTACATGCAAAAAATCTTGATAGTATTTAATTTGGCTATATTATGTTTTTAGTCTCTTATAAATTTGTATGTTTATTTGTTTATGTGTTGTCCATATTAGCTATAATAGTCAATTATGTAGCCTTTAATTAGTTATTTTGTGGATTAAAACCTTGTATTATATATGTGCTTCATAAGTTTCTCTCTCTCTCTCTCTCTCTATATATATATATATATATATATATATAAATATATATATATATATATGAAGAATACAAGAAGAAAATCGTGATCTTATATAATTTGGTTGTAATAATTAATTACTCTTATCAAATAGTATTATTTTATTTTTGTTTGTGCATTATTCTGAGGTGTATATCAGTAGAATTTAGTTCTCTTTTTATCTCCTTTACTTTTTTCCTCTTTATTCTTTCCCTTTTATACTCTCTATATGCAGAAAATCTTGATATTATGTGATTTGAAAATCTTGATCTTATGTATTTTGGATGTAATAATTATGTTGTCTTTAATTATGTATTTTTGGATTAAAACCTTCAATTATATATGTGTATGTTAAGTGTAATTTTTTCTAATGCAATGTATGCTTATTAAGCTTTTGGTGTTCACTAACTCTTAAAAATTGTTTAGTTGGTTATGATATTTTTTGTTAATTTTAATTTAACATGAAATGTGTAAGCATTTATTCATGCTAATTATTTTGTATAATAGTTTTTTACATGTCTAACATTTCCTTACTAATTAAATTTAATTCTCTCTTTTTTCTCCCTCATCCCTTTACTCTCTCTCTCTACATGCAGAAAATCTTGATATGATGCAATTAGGTTGTAATTATTAATTACCTTTTCATAAATTAGTATGTTTATTTGTTTACGTGTCAGGGCATATTATGTCTAAGTTTTACTTTTTTATTTTGTAATGATGGGATAATCAATTATTTTGTCTTTAATCAGTTATTTGTGGATAATAACATTTAGTTGCATATGTGCTTTGCTAAGTTTGAATTTTTCTAATATGGTCCATGCATATTAAGTTTTCTAGTTTGACTAAATCTTAAAACATTTTTTGGTTGGTTATGATGTTTATTGTTGATTTTAATTTAACATAAAATGTGCAATCATTTATTACTTGTAGTTATTTCGTATGGTGATTTTCTAGACGTCTAACATTTCCTTAATAATTAAATTAAATTCTCTCTCGTCTTCTATCTCCCTTACTTTCTCTCTCTTCTCCCCCTTTTTACTCTCCCTCTCTCTCTCTCTCACTCTACATGCAGGAAATCTTGATATGACACAATTAGGCAGTAATAATTATTTATGCCCTCATAAATTAGTATTTTTATTTGTTTATGTGTTGTACATATTGTATCTATCTTTTATTTTCTTGTATTTTGATAGTTGGATGGCGAGCTATGTTGCATTTAATTAGTTATTTTTTGACAATTTAATTCTCTCCTTCTGTCTCACCTACTTTCTTTTTTTCCCTCTTCCATGTTTACACACACACACTCTCTCTCTCTCTCTCTCTCTCTACACGCAAAAAAATCTTGTTATTACGTAATTTGGCTGTAATAATTAATTATTTTCCTATAAATTAGTATGTTTATTTGTTTATCTGTTGTGCATATTTTGTCTATTTTTTATATTATCATTTTTTAATGATTGGATAGTCAATTATGTTGGCTTTAATCAATAATTTTTTGATTGAAAACTTAAGTTATTTATATTTAATAAATCTTAAAATATTATTTTACTGTAAATGATGTTTGTTGTTTTAATTTAACATGAAATAAGTAGTCACTTATTACTGCTATTTTTTTTTCGTACGATAATTTTTTAGATATCTAAAATTTTTTTATTAATTAATTTTATTTCTCTCCTTTTATCTCCCACTTACTTTCTGTTTTTCTTTTGCCCCCTTTATACTCTCTCTCACTCTATATGCAGAAAATCTTGATCTTATGTAATTTGAAAATCTCGATTTTATGTAATTTGGACATAATAATAAATTACTTTCTTATAAATTAGTTTATTTATTTGTATGTGTGCAATCTATATTGTGTCTAACTTTTAGTTTCTCGTTTTTTTTTTGGTGATGGTATAGTCAATTATGTAAAGTTGTCTTTAATAAGTTATTTTTAGATTAAAACCTTCAATTATATATTTACATATTAAGTTTATTTATTTTTCTAATATATTGCATTCATATTAAGTTTTGTGGTGTTTACTAACTCTTAAAAATTGGTTTGGTTGGTAATGATATTTGTTATAAATTTTAATTAAACATGAAACATGTAAGCATTTGTTACTGTTAATTATTTTGTATAGTGGTTTTGTACATGTCTAACATTTCTTTATTAATTAAATTTAATTCCCTCTCAATTTATCTCTTCCACTTTCTCTTTCTCTTTTCTTTCATTTACTCTCTCTTTCTCTCTCTCTCTCTCTCTCTTTCTCTCTCTCTCACACACACACTTGCTCTCTACATGAAGAAAATCATAATCCGATGTAATTTAGCTGTAATAATTAATTACTACGTTCTACATTAGTACGTTTATTTGTTTATGTGTTGTCCATATTGCGTCTAAATTATACTTTCTTGTTTCTTTATGATGGGATAGTTAACTATGTTATCCCTAATAAGTTATTTGTTGAACGAAACCTTAAGGTATATTTGTGCTTCTTTAAGTTTTACTCTCTCTATATGCAGAAAATCTTAATCTGGTGTAATTTGCCTATGAGAGTTAATTATTCTTTTATTAATTAGTGTCTTTACTTGTTTGTGTGTTGTCCATATTGTGTCTAAGTTTTACTTTCTTATTTTTTGATGATGGGATATTCAATTATGTTGTCTTTTTTCAGTTATTTGTAGGTTAAAACATTCATTAAATATATGTTTGCTTGGTTTATTTTTCTTAATGTACTTCATGCATATTAAGTTTTTGGTGTTTATTGAATCTTAAAATATTATTTAGTTGGTTACATGTAGAATATCTTGATATGACACAACTAGGCTATAATAAATAATTAGTCTCTCATAAATTAGCTTTTTTATTTGTTTATATATAGTGCATATTATGTCTATCTTCTACTTTCTCATTTTTAGATGATGAGATAGTTAATTGTGTTGTCTCGAATAAGTTATTTTTTTGATTGAAAAATTTAGTTACATAGGTTTACTAAATCTTAAAGCTTTGTTTGGTTGTCAATGATATTTGTTGTTAATTTTAATTTAACGTGAAATGAGTACACTTATTAATGCTATTTTTTACATATGGTGATTTACTAGATTTTTAAAATTTTCGTATTAATTAAATTTAATTATCTATTTTTATCTTTCTCTACTTTCTATCTTTTTTTATCCCCCTTTAGACTCTCTCTCTCTCTCTCTACCTGCAGAAAATCTTGTTATTATGTAATTTGGCTGTAATAATTAATTATTTTCCTATAAATTAGTATGTTTATTTATTTATCTGTTGTGCATATTTTTGTCTATCTTTTACTTTATCATTTTCTGATGATTGGATAGTCAATTATGTTGGCTTTAATCAATAAATTTTTGATGGTATAAGTACTAGAAACCCAATTGTGCAGTACCATGATCCAGGTTTCAAGGGGAAAAGTGGAATAGATAAAGTATCATTTAAAAAAAAAAGTTACGTGTAAATAAAAGAGAAAAGGGTCATTCATTGAAAAAGAAGCTAAAAAAAGGGTATTCTAGTAAAAGCTTAGCCGCCGACTCCTGAAGCTGATGTTGAGGTTGCATCTCATTAAGATATAAGGTCGAGTCGCAGCATCTACTATCGTAGTTTGATTCAGTGGTCGCCATTGATGTTGTTTGATGAAGTTACATGTGCATTTTTTTTTCTTTTTATTTTGAAGAGGTAGGTTTTTTTTATTTTGTTTTTTTTTTTTAATGGTTTCTTTCTCTTTGCCACTTTTATATATTATTTTTTATATTTTTTTTTTGGTTTCAAAGAAAGCAACAAAGTGGAGTTTTTGGAATTGGCTTAAGTATAATTTAATAGTTAGTGACAATGTTTTATGCTCCCGAAAAAAATGTCAGTACTTTAAGAATTCTTTGCGGAATTGCTATCGTGGTAATAAAATATGATGGATCACGTGGGCAAAACCACCTAATAAGCGTATTTAGTAATGTCAAAAGGGCTGGCACTAATGGACATGATTATAAGCCGGCACATAACGATACTACATGATTAATATCCTTGTCCGGGCTGGCACGTTCAGATAAGTAAATATGCCTGGGCTGGCATAACACATGGCATCACAAGCACGAAGGCATGATTAAGAATAATAATTAGTTTGCAAAATTTTTATTTAAAGTAAAATTTAATATAATTTTTTAGCATAATTTTAATAATATAAAATTAAAAAAATAGAAAAAATTAAAATTATAATATTTTCTAGGTAAAAATAATAAAAGTTATAAATATTATTTCAATTTCTAATTTTTTAAAGCAAAAAAATTCTAAAATTTAATAAGTTTAGGCCAAAGAGTTTAAAAATTTTAAGAATCTACAGCAAAACACCTCTAATAGAATATCCTTAAAATGTTAAGAAAGAAAAATACAATTTAGGTGGGTGCCAATCATAACTTTTGAGTTATAAAGTTTTATATAATTTGAGTATGCGTCAATTTAGTTAGAATATACAGTATATATATTTTAACTATAGAAATTTAAATTAATTATCATTTCTTATTAGATTTGTTTTTATATAACAGTTATATCAATTTTCAAATAATTTCTTTATATTACATAATAATTAACAATTCATCATTCATAATTACTTAAAAGAAATATGTTTAATAGTATAAAAACAACTAAATTTGGAAGAAAAAAAAGAACAACAATGGGCGCAATTATGTAACAAGAACAATAAGAATTTCAAAAATAGAAATAATTAGGCTTAAAATCATATCCAATTTTAAAAAGGATAAGGTTAGATACAAAAATAACATAATCATAAACAAACCTGATTAGGCATAGAAATAACATAGTATCTAAAATGGGTGCAATCAATATAAAAATAGCATAATATTGTAAACGAGCACGATTAGGGACGGAAATAGCACAATATCGGAAACGGGTAGGATTAGACACAACAATAGCATAATATCAAAAACAGAAATAATTGCACGAAAATAGATAAGCACGATAATAACACGAAATCGGACACGACCACAAGCACGTAATGCGTCGGACACATCACAAAACAATTAGTAATCGTGCGTATGCAGACACAACACGATTACTAATAGATTTCTAACACTTTTCTATTTAAAAACCTAAAAGAGTTACAAAAAAACGGAGGTCAGGTTTTTTTTTTTTTTCAATTTCCGTATAGTTTTTATTAGAAAAATATCACGTTTTAAAAAAGCTTTTAGAAAAATACCATTTCTAAAATGGTTAATAGTTATCAGTTTCTGAAACCTGGTTACCTGTTACCAGTTATATACCAGTTACTAGTTAACGGTTTCTAGAAACTGGTTACCAGTTACTAGTTACTATTTAAAAAATGATATTCTTCTAAATATTTTTTAGAAAATGATGTTATTCTAATAAAAATCATACTGGACGTACAAAATGCACGAGCCATCGTATTTTTAAATTTTTTTTTCTAAAAATGCCTGAAAAGGCTTAATTTTTCCATTACTAGTTGTTCCTGGACTGGCACAGTACAAGGCATGAATGTGCTGCAGGCCCTTATCTAAATGTACCTAGGCCGGTACGGGATGACCCAGTTTGTCACGACCGAAAATCCAAGGCCGTGAATTTTTAGTAATTTTGAAAGTGAATATAAATAAACGGTATTTTTTTTTTCTTCGTAAGAAAGTAAACACTTGGGATTTTCATATTTACCCTCAAAATGTTATCATCTTTATATCAAGGACCTTCTTGCACACCCAAAAAATTATTCTTCAGTGTCTTTGGGAAAAGTTTAGTTAGTTTAGTGAAAATAAGTTGAGTTGATAAAACTCTTAATCTTATGAATATACAGTCTATAAATTAATTTTACTCGTTTGTTTAAATCTAGTCTTTAGAAGAAAACTGAATCCCAAGTATTGATAATTCTGAAAACATGCTCCTCAGAAGCCAAAATGTCCCATTTTTTAACAGCAAGTCCTCAAATAGTAGTAAAAAGATCCTCATACGCCCACTTAACATAATTCATGGAGTCTGGCTAAACAATTTACTTGAGAACGAAAAGAGTAAGGTTTGAATACCAACCAGGACTCAAGGAGGGCCACAGACATGAATCAACAACGTGTTCATCCAACAGAAATCTTATCCCGAACAAACAATACCTGAAAGGGAAGGAAATGATGGGGTGAGCTTAGAAGCCCAGTAGGAAACTCAAATTACCATTCTTGAAAACCATTTTCCTTACTAAGTCCCTGCATGGTTAGCTATGCTAAAAATAGTCATAAAACTATAGTAATAAATCAAATCCAAAAAGTTCATAAGAGGAAGTATGCAGGTAAAATATAAAAGAAAAATCTATGTGCAGCCTCAACCAGCCAATATCTATGAGCTCACATAATCTCAGAACGGACTCAGAACAACTCTCTTCCTAATTACCAATCCCAGAATACCAGAGGAATACCCCAATGTCTCGCCTGCTGAACCGAAGGGGCACCATATTCCTGCACCTACTAGGTGGGAGTAACCAGAAGAGAGGTAATAACCTCTGCCTGATTACCAATCCCGAATTACCGAAGGGACACCCATGTGTCTCACCTGTTGGACCGAAGGGGCACCGAATGCCTACACCTGTCGGGTGGGAGCAACCAGAAAAGAAACATGTTCATAATACAAACTAGCACAAATGTCTTGAGCTCACATTATCTTGTCTCATCCTAGAACGACACACACCGTGTGAATCAATACCCTGAGTTCAACGCCGAACTCAATTCCCGAGCTCAATCCCGAACTCAAATCCCGAGCTCAACTGTACACATGGCCATGTATCTTGGACCTGGACATGTGTTAGCTAAATGCATATAAGTAAAATAACCGTAAGTGCACTGGTCGTAAACAAGTAATAAAGTGATAAGTATTGAGTTGTCGATCCCACGAAGAATTGGGTGTTAAATTATCGTTAAGTACTGGAATTATTGTGACCTAACTTCATCTAGGCAACCAAACTAAATGAATTTATAAGTTAAATAAATACAAATATAAATATAAATACAAAAATAAAATATAGAGACTTCTATGTACAAATGTACTAGGGGATTGAATTTACCTAACTATCAACTATGTCTTTTAATCACTAATTGCATTCTAATCAATTATTCCTAGTTTATAAGCTAATAACCCAAAGATATTTCTACTCCATCTCTCGAGTACCGAGTAAAATTATTCTTAAATCTCGGTTCCAACATCTCTATTCTGAACCTAGAAATTAAGAATTCATTATGTTCAATGGTTCTTTGATCATAGCTTCAAAGGAATTATAGGTTCTCTCAAACTCTACACTGTCCTAGATTATACTATCTTATGGTTGTTTCTAAAATTCCCTTTTTCAAGTGCCAAATTCTAGAAACCAAATCATCCAACTAGTAGCTAATTAGTTGAGAAGCATTAAGCATGAAGTAGCATATATAAATTCAAGAACAACATCAAAGAACATATTAAAAATAAAGATATAGAATCAAAGTCTAAGTTACATCATTCCCTAAACATATAACAATTAATTCAATATAGGAGAATCCAACACTAATCTCAACAAGAATTTTATATATCTAAACATGTTCAATAATCAAGCATAATACAAAATTCAAATAAGATTAGGGTGAGAAAGAGGATGAGAAAAACTATTTTGTAGAGGTAGAACTTCAAGCTTCAATTCTTTAAGCAACTCTCTCAAGCTTCCTCTCCAAATTTTAGCTCCAAAGCTCTCTTCTCTCTATAAATTTTGAGCTCTAAAGTATACATTTTCTCTCCAACTCTCCATACTTGAAATGGAGGCTTAAGGATGTATTTAAAGAGCTCCAAGGTGACCTAGGCCGGGTGGAATATCAACCATTCGATCAGATGGCATCAAGGGTCCAAATTGGCTCTAAAAACTCGCTAAAAATGCGCTTCAGGACTCTGAGTAGCGCCGCGGCACTTTCTGGCAAGCGCCGCGATGCTGTAGCCTCTAGAAGTTTGATTTCCAGGCAGCGCCACTGCACTACTATTCAAGCGCCGTGGCGCTCTCGGTTCTAGAACTTAGCACGCCAGCTTTACTACCTGGGGGCGCCGTTTCTTCGTTTTAGCTCTATTTTGCCTGATTTTCTTTGCATTGCGTTCGTATCAGACTCAACTTTCATTTAAAAGGGTTGAAATACCCATATTTGGCACCAATATTTATTGATTCTCATTTATTCACAAGAACTATAAAAACAAAGTAAAAACATATTAAACCAATAAAAATGCTTGAGATCTTACAATTATTTGAGTTGAATGATACTTGATTTGTGAGTGAATTAATCACTCATCAACGTGGGTTTACAATCTTTGAACCGATGGTCTAGGGTGCGCACCCCACCAACTAAAAGTCCCATTTAGATTTATGGACTCTTCACTAACGGTGGGGTCCAACCACTGACTGGGTGTCTCGGGATGCCCAACACCCCTGGTGTGGTCTTAAAGTACACACCACAACTACTATACTTGAATTATCATACCATAGTTACTATTTTCGCTCTCGAAAAAATGGTAGCATAACTGCACATTTTAAACAAATCCCAAAATTTAAACCTGCATAGAAAACATCTACAAGCAACATAGTAAAATCCATAATCACCCTAAATCTACCAGACAGTTCATGTATTCACCAAAAATCTGAAATAACCACATCATTCACAATATGCCACGTATTCAAATTTTCACGAAGGCAATCCCAATACTTAGACTTGCATGGAAAGCATCTACCAATATACCACAATAGTTTACACTCAATTCATTTCCACCAGGCAATTCGTATAATCATTCAAAATCATAAAATCAATGTTTTTCACAATATGTCATATAAGCAAATTTTTATACAAAAGATATGGAAAATAGGTAATTTTGTCCCCTACCTCGACAAAGTAGCGATAGAACTCCACGAAGTGCGTTCGGCGTTGTTTGGCAGTCGTTCGGAGGGTCGGGGGTCGTTTCCGGACCTTTGACTACTTGCTTTGAAACATCGTTTTTTCCAACGGAGCCTCAAATAAAGGAATGGACCTCACCATTGAACTCCTAGCATCCAAATTAGATAGGTTAGACATATAACTTATCCAATTCAGGGTTGGGCTGAAATCGGACTCGTGGCACGCAAAACGAGAAGAAATTGGAGCCGTCCGATTTCATTTTTTATGCCCGACACTAAACATAGTCAATATATATATATATATCAAACTTCATAATTTCACGAGTACATTCTAAAAATGACAATAAAATAAAAATCCAACAGTCGAAACCAATAACTCAAAAACTGCTCAATGAACTCGAAATCAAATGGAGCAAAATGGGGTCCCGAAAAGCTTACCAGGCGATTGCCCTTGCCGAGATGAAGCCGAGGAGCCTGGGCTCGCGGCCCGACGTGGCCGGAGATGGCGCCGAGAGCTGTTTTCCACTCACGGCCGTTTCTGGCAAAGCCGACGTTTGGCAGCTCCTCAGGTGCTGAAACTTGGCTGAGGGCGGTTCTAGACGTCATGACCTCGCGTGTGGTGGCGACTCAGTGAAAAACAGGCCGGAAGGCCGTCGTTCGGAGCTCCTGTGGCCGCCGTTCATGGCGTCGGGTGTGAGAGGGAGAAGACGCGAGAGAGAGAGGAGAGAGAAAAGAAAGAAAAAGGAAAAGAAGAAGGTAGTGGGGCACATGGCTCCCACTATAAGGCCCCCTTTAGATTTTCATTTAAGCCCCTAGTCCAAAACTTCTCTCATTTACACCCTTAAAATTTACGGTTTAGCCCTTAATTTTCCCATACTTTTTCACTCAAGCCCAATTTTAAATAATTAAAATTCCCACCATTTTAATTTTCGAAACAGATAAAATGGCTATTTTGCCCTTCAATTTTCTAGGATATTACACAGTTAACATCTCTAAGTGTATCGTATATATGGGTCAAACTCCAATAGTGATTCTGACATTTTTTTATCAATAGTTACACAAATTTTAATCTTTGGATTTTAAAATTTAATGGCTGTGATTTAGTGGTTAATTATCCAAAAAAATTAGTGTATTTATCATTTATTTTACGTGTTGGTACTTATTTTTATGTAATTTAATTCATTCCTCAATTCGATTCCCTAGTTTGACACTGTTAAAGTTAGTTGCCATTTTTTTAACACTATTGAATTTTTTTTAATGGGAACACCTTAATTGCTTTTACCACCAAGAAAAATAAAAATTCCTTCTTAATATCAAGAATCTTACGTATTGTCTAATTCTATTTTTATTTTTTTGAAACAAAACATATGATATTACATATAACAATCTTGCTTTTTTGGGTTTAAATAAAAAATTGAGAATGAATCCAAACAAGTTATTTATGCACCAAAATTTTTGACATTATTTTCAATCGCATTTTATTTCAAAGTGAGACTACATTAACTAAAATTTTGTAAGTGAAAGTTATGTCACATTATTGATGTAAATAATAGGGGTGTAGGGAAAAACAAAAAATCCAAACTGACTGATTGAAAATCGTAATTTCGATGCCACGTCCTCACCTACATTGTTGATTGGTTTCAGTCAACGTGAATTTCAATTACTTTTTGATTTAGACAAATAAGTTTTGGTTAAACCGAGACTAAAGTACAAACTAAGATATTCTATATCCGTCCCAAAAAAAAACTAAGATATTCTACATATTAGAATGTGCCGTAACATATTGATTAGGCATTCGAGTGTAAGGAAGAGGTGAACCTTAAAACCTCCAATTTTGTCAATTCTTTCAATGTAAAAAATATAAAATAAATAACGCCAACAAGGGTAAACTCAACAACTGGGGTGGGGACACAAAGATTACATTTGCAAAGTGGTTAGTACTGTCACTTGGTATTAAACAGAATTGTTATTTATGCATCATGCTTTATATTTATTAGTTACAAGATTGAAAATCATGTGTGTACCAAAGGCGAAAAAGTGACCAAAAGGAGAATGCTCTATTTTGTTCAAGTTTTCTAAAAAATATTAATCGAATGAAAATCCAGAAAACACCGACAAACTGAATATCTTTCGGTCTTTCAAATGGTTGTGCCTATAGTACTTATTTTATAAGTTATAATTCCGTTGTTTATACTTTTTAGTTTCAGGAGTCTTTTGCATTTTATTTTTGGGCGCGTCTACAGTAGGGGCGCCCCTACGTAGGACCATGTCTATTCACCGTTGGATGGGAATCTGTATATAAATAGATTCTCCACAGATTCCCGTTATTCCCCACAGATTCTCATCCAACGATAATTAAGGCATGACCCTACGTAGGGACGTCCCTATCATAGCCATCCCCTTTATTTTTTTATATTTTGTTTCTAATTTTTTTAAAATAATTTTATCTAATGTAAGAAATGATTCAACGTAGAAAGGTTTATATAATGCGGTGAGTAACTCCAATGTTTTAACCATTAAACATATATGAAGTGGTTCACAACGACGAATGAATGACCTCATAGAGTTGCTAAATTGTGCAGCCCCACCATTACTGTCCCCTGTTCTTAAACTTATTTTGTCTCTTTTATCCGAGTACGGTCATAAACTGGCCACAAGGCACGACAAACACACAAATATTCCATTTCACATTTCAAAATTTTGGAAAAGTATAACGGCACCAAGACAACCTCAACTTTTAACAACCAATCTTACTTTGCCACGTGTTGTGCTCCTTTTGAGGGACAGACCTTTCTTTCCTGCGTACGTATGTGGGGATCTCCCACCCCCACCATTCGTTCCCTCGGAGTTTCTCTCTCTTACTCTCTCTCTCTGTTTCTCTTTCTCTGTTCCTGTGCATTTCATCGCTCTTTTCTCTCTCTCTCTCTGTTCCTCTGCACTTCATCACTCTTCCCTCACTCTCTCACGCATTCTCTCTCTCTGCCCTAAAACGCGGTCGTTTACGCACCGATCCCCGCATTTCACCCAATTTCGCCATTAACGTTGTCTAGATTCTCATCTTTTGACTTTGGCAATGCCGAGAATTTGAATTCATATAGATCATGAAGAAGTCAAAGGCAATGTGTTCGGGAGTTCTAATTCTAGGTTCTGATTAGCCGAATCTTGGGTGTTCTTGTTGGGACCATTACTGAAGATTAGGTTACATAGGTTTAGGGTTTTGATCTTAGAGCTTCAAAATCAGCGATAATTTCAGTTTTGGTGATCGAATTTCTGGAGACTCTCTCCGAGTCTGGAAACGATGTCGTCTGAAGTGGTCTATGAAGGTTGGATAGGTCGGAGGCAGATCGGCCGGTCTTTCGTTCGCATGCGGTATTTTGTTCTTGAGTCTCGGCTTCTCTCGACTACTACAAGAGAAACCCTCAAGATAATCAGGTTTCTCTCTCTCTTATTTGTTTTATTATTATTTTTTTTAAGAAAAAGGTTTTAGCATCTTCTTATAGACAACGTTTTGTTTAGACTAACTTTTTTGTTTTGCTATGTGATTGCATACTACTACATATCTCGTTGGATATTGCAATGATGAGACTCATATGAATACGAATCCGATGAGTAATTTTTGTTATGCCGTGGAAGTCATAATGTAATATACGTCATCAAAACCCAGGGCAGATTACTTAGTCTTAAACTCTCAAGGTAAGTAATTTTTCTGGGCTAGATTTTTGACGCGTTGTAATTTTCTCAAATGCATGTAATTCATGATTGATGAGTAATATGATATATGATTCAGCGTGATCTGATGTGAAAAGAGATCTTTGCCTTTAGAATTCTTGGAGTACTGATGAGTGTAATGTGTTTGTGTGGATAATTTATGAGGACACTGTTACTGATACTATTGGCATATGCTCAATGTCTCTCTTTTGCTGCATTGCTTGGTTTGTTTGTTTCTGTTCTTTTTTTTTTAGCTCAGCTATACTTCTGTTTGGTCCCTCCCATTGATGTTAACCTTCAATTTTGGAACCAGTAGCACCAGAGCTTAAGTTGCTTGGAGAGGTAACATTTCTTGCTTCTCAATTTGTTATATTTTGATATGGGAAAACCGGAACCCGACATTAATTTCGTGTCATTTAAACTAAAATCGTCATGGAGGACAAAATAGGATCTAATTTGTTCCAATTTCCATTTCCTTGACATGGGTGTGATATTTGTCATGTTTGTCAAACCACATTTCAGGAGAGAGAAAAAACTTATAGCAAAATGATTAGGGTCCTGAAATTGAAATATATAGGATCAAACCAATTGTCAGTTCTTAGATTGTAATTTTTCTTGATCCCTATTTTGCTAAACTTATTTTGTCATCTGCTTCACATTCTAAGTGTCAGTTTGTGCATGTTCTGATTTTGAGAGAAAATTCCAAGCTTCAAATTCATATTGAATCTCTGGTGGCGCGATCTCAATTTGTGCCTGTCTTAGTATCAAGATAACTCATTTTAATAGTCACATTTTAAATTTAACCTTCATGCATGCCTGGGTAATAGACGATGTGAGAGAGAGGGCTAACAAAGGGAGTAGTAATTTAAGAGATAGGAGAAAAAGGTATCCATATTGTTCACTTCTCTAAATTGGTTTAGCTTATTATTTATATAATGATCTTATAGGTTATGGGTTTGGTGCCTCTGAGTTGAAGACGAATTTGGCGCAAACGATCAAGCTTGCTTTGTCAATGTCAATTGATATACTTCTTTTTCAAATCCAGACATGCACGTAAGGTTTCGATTTTCAGAGGTAAAAGTAATTTGAATTTGGATGGATAGTTTTGAAGTATTTAAAGATTATTACTCTATATTTTACTTTCTTCTTTGTTGATGATTTGCTGAAAAGTATTCTATTCTTCAGTGAGTCAGTTAAGCTTGACCTCATGCTTAGTTGTTGCCATTTTGTTTTGGATTACTTTGATATCTATTTGTTATATACTGTCAACTAGCAGCTTGAATTGGGAATTGAAGCTACCAGTATACCAATGACTAATGCATATTGTTTTCCTGTTTGTTGAAGTAAATAAATTATTGTTTTGACTATCAGAGGAACTTGTTGTGGATTTTTATAAATATATGGAACAGTTAAAGGGTCTGGCCACATTGTTATAACCCTCCTTTGCAAATTTATTCAAGTACTTTCTATAGAAAAAAAAATTGCTCACAGCTTAGCTTGAAGAATTGCTAAAATATAAAGAAATTTTTTTATAGATATTTTCATTTCATTTACTGTCCTCTGTTGTAACTAGGTGGACCTTATTTGGTGGATTTGGAATGTTATATAATCTTTTCTGAAGTCCAATTGATCCTCTGCAATGTCTTTAAACCCATTGTATGGCTTGTGTTAGGATTAGTTTATGAATTAAAATTATAATCAATTAGGGCGTGTTTATATGATTCCTTTCTTTCTCAGTTTAATAAGCTATCTACCAGCATGATTTTGAACCAATTTTCTCACTGCTAACGTTTAACTTAGGCAGGCTAGAGCCAAAACCAGTTTCTTTTGTAGGATTTTTATTGTTCATTGTTTTGAAGGAGCTCTTGGATGAGGCTATCAAGTATATTAGATATAATATATGAAGGGAAAGAAACACCCTATTGACCTATTCTATATATTCTTTTTCCTTTCCTGGTGCAATAACAAAGGACCACAAGTGTAAAAGCTTCACATTAGTTACTTATGCATTTTATTAGGAAGCTTATAATCTACAATTATTGGTGACTTTTTTTTTAGGTCATTATTGGTGGCTTTTAGTAAAGAAATTTTATACTCTTTTATTTATGCCTTTCCTTTCAGCTCTTAATTTCTTGCCTTTAATTCTCCTTTTATTGTCATTTATTGGGACCAAGTGTAACTAAATCCTATAAATTCTCATGATGCTCACATTATTTTCTTGTCTTTCTGATTTATCACAATCCTTGAATATATGTATCTAACCTTGGGATTTTTGAGCATGTTAGTCAAAAGCTTGTCGTTGATGTTTCACAGCAGAAGATAGAAGCATAGGTAGCTGAAATCAATCATTCTAGATTCTTCCAATTTATGGTTATTGGAGATTTTATTGCGATATCCATTTTGTTAAACTAGAATAATAATTCATTTTCTCGCTTTTTTCATCTGATTATCAATCTCAGTATGTGAAGGTTTGGATTTTGAGAGAAATTTTGGAATTTCAACTGCATATCTCTAATGTCTTAATCTCAATATCAGTTTGTCCATGTCTTGCTAAGAATAATGTTCATAAAGTGGTATAGATTATGTAAGACAGGGAGACACAAGGAGTAGTAATATAAGATGTATTCATGTTCAAAAAGATAGGAGTTTCTTTCTCAATATATTTTTACAAGTATAAATATACATATAGCAAAGTTTCTAGCTCTCTTTCTGACATTGTAGAAAGTTGTTTCTCCACTTCACTTAATTGATTAGCTTATTGTGTCTGTATACAATAGTCCCATACATTACAGGTTTGGAGCCTTTGAGTTGGAGAGCAATTTTACATCTTAACAAACTATAAGTTTGCCTTGTAAATGTCAATTGTTCTGAAGTAATTTCCTTTCCAAAAAAAGAAGTAAAAATAGGAAAATGACCAACTCAGTAGACTATTTGGGACAAGGTAGCATTCAACAGTGTTGAATATTTTATTTGGGGTTACTAACTTTGTGGCTTAAACTAAAGTTGTTAATGCAACTTTGTAGAATTTCAGGGATCAGGAAAAGTAACACAAGTACAGATTTTGACGTAGTTAGTAACGTTTTTTTTTAATAATGTTATGTGTAATCAACATAGTGAATATAGAGTTACATTCTTCAGTTGTAGCTAGAATCTAAAAAATATTTCAGTTAACTTCATAAGACAATTGTTATATCTTTTAGCATTTATAATTTTCTAAATGTTGTGTTTCTTCCAAGTTTATAAGACTCTGAAATCCAGCATTAGGTCATCAAATCTATTGGTTTACAGTTGGACCATGAGGTTTGGTGTAGCAAATCCGAGCTTTCCTTGTTGCCTTCTCTGAAATTATCAATGCTCAGCCAGGTTTGGGTTAACTTAGCTTGGTTTACTAAGGTTACATGTCATTCTTTGTTGATATGCATGAATATTTTGGGTTTGAATAATGGAAGTAATTTTAGTCATGCATGACTCGAGTAAGAAATTCATCTTCTTCCTGTAACTATTTGAAAAAGTAATCTGCAGAAAAAATGGGCTAATTATTTGTGATGTATTTTTGTATTAAAAGACTTTCTAAGCTTCTAAGATTTCTTTGGAACCCAACCATTTTCAAATGATTGTAGAGAAATATTTATGCAATTTCAAGCTTTCAAGCATTTACTTCTCGAAAACCTCATTGATGTGGTCTATGGACCATGTCAACTTATGTTCTGTTCTTGAAAGAGTTTTACATTCCAAAATGACATTTTGCATAATAGAAAACTGCAAAAAATTGCAGTTTTGATCCATGTTTTGGATCTGATTTTGCATAAATGTGATGGTTCTAATCTTGTTTTCTATATATGGAGGGGTTGTCTAATTTTCCTTCCATATATACCTTTTGTTGTCTGTCCTTGAGGTTGAGGGATTGTTTTAATATTGGATTCTTCAATACAAGGGTTTTGTCTCTTTTTGAATGATAGTTCGCAGACTAGGTTTCGTTGTTGGACTTCCTTGAAATTTTTAGAAGCCTTTGGACTGTTAAAAAACTGCTTTTTCTCTCAAGTGATGGGGGTTTCATTTTGATTATATTGTTGCTTTTCTAGTTGTCCTACTTTTTTTTCGCCACTGTATAGAATTTCCATAATGCTTCTTTTGTTATAAGAGAAGTTGGTGATAGATTTTTTTTTACTTGGGTAAACATGATGGTTCTAATTTTGTTATCTATTTTGTTGGGGAGAGCCTCTTGAAATTGAATACCTTGTATGGAGTTTTCCTTGTTTACCTTTTTCTACATTATTAGAGATTTAATATGTATCAACTAGCTTTAGACTACAACCGGACCCTGATAGACTTATGTATATGCAGCCAAGGAGCTGTAGTAGAGCAATGAGCCAAGGGGTTGTAGTAGAGCAATGAAGGTTGTTGGTGTGCGAGAAGCTTTAATGAAGAAATTTTTGAGCTTGTAATGAGCATGGATGGAACTCGGTTTGAGTAGATATTTTCTAATTTTAGTTGGAAGTTTTCATAAATAATGCCAAAAATCATTTACCTTTGTCTGTATGGTGAATTATTTCTTTGTTTTGTTCGATGCTTACTTTATTGCTCCTCTAGGTTTAGATTTCTGCTGCGTTACAATTACTGAACAAAGGAATTCATACCTAGTTTTTGAATTGACTAGTTATGATACTTTTTAATTCTAATTGAAGGGTTCAAAAGTATGATCTACATCTTGCCTGCTTGTTTTGTAATACTGTGCATAATTAGATGGTTTTCCTCATTGCTAAGACTTGGTGCTAACATCTATTTCTAAATCTTAACTTGAACTATTTACCCTCTATTATATATTGAATTTGTAGTATTTAGATGTTATTGTATAGTAAAGGCTGCAATTCTTAATTAGTAGTTATTCCACACTTACTGTGAGGGTATTTCTTGATATGTTTTGTTTTTGGTTGTCTAGTATATTTTTTCATTATGTGCAGGTGGGACTACAGTTTCCAATACGGTAAACTTAGTGGAGGAGGTAGATAGACACACGACAATATCTTGCAGCTTAGGAGATTGTTTAAGATACAAAGACTTGAATGCTATATTTTGTCATTTTGAGAAGTGGGAGGCAAAGAGACAACATAACCTTACCCAGGTTCTACTTCTAACAAATTATTTAAGCTAATAATTATTCTATTGAATAGTTGACCTCATCTGTTGCATATATCATATATATATATGTGTGTGTGTACGTATTATATGTGTTGCTCATTGTTTCCATTTAATTTGTCTCACATTATATATAATTCTCTATCCACATACTTCCTTATCAACTTGCATGTATTTTTTTTTGAAACATTTCTGTCTTTTGAAGCTTTTTCTTGTAATATTTTTGTTTATATTAGTTGTTTTGAAACATTTTATTTGTCCCTTTTTTTGGTGTGTACTGAGTGTTATAGAACTTTAAACAAAATAAGAGGTGGCCTTCTATTTAAAAGTGATGAAATATTTTACTTGTGAGTGTGAATCTCAATTCCTGGAGATTAATGTCAAAAAATTTATTGAGGTCCTTTTATATTTTATTTATCTTGTAACTCGTGGACAATTGAATGATTTGAGTGTGTAAATTGACTTCTGCATATTGGGTCTTTGAGATCTATATCTTCTGATTGGTAATAGAAAGATCTTTTCCTTTTCATGGTTGATGAACTAGTAAAATGTGCTTGGGGTTACTGTTCTATATCTATTTACTATACAAGAATTTTATACAAGAGATATGTACCTAATCCAATTTACTAAGGCAACATATTGAGTTTAATTAGGTTTTTTAAGGTTGACGAAATTTCATCTTCTCAATAAAAGTAATGGAAGACTATGTTTTGCGTCTCATTTTAAATATTGGCCCGCTATGTATTGTTGTTGCAGTTTGTACTATTTTCCTTTAGTAGAGCCTCTAAGTAAGATTACCTCATTCTTGTTTTATAAATGCTAAAATACGATTAGTTTCTCTCTCTCTCTCTCTCTCTCTCTCTCTCTCTCTATGTATTTGTGTATATGTATGCGTGCTTTTATACACCTTTCTCTCTCTCTCTCTATATATATATATATCTGTATATGTATGTGTATATGTATGCGTGCTTTTATACTCCTTTCGTTATGCATATGAGTATGTAGATTTGTTTGTGTTATCCATATTTTCTCAATCTTTTACTTTCTCATTTTTTTTTGATGATGAGGTTGTTAACTATGTTGTCTTAAATCAGTAAAACTTGTAAATAGTTTGGATGTTTACTGATTCTTCAATTATGGTTTGGCTGGGTATATATTTTTTGGTTAATTTTAATTTGATTTAAAATAAGTAATCATTTATTACTATTTTTTGTCTGTTTAACATTTCCATCTTAATTAATTTTAACTCGCTATCTCTCTCTCTCTCTCCCCACATGCAGAAGATCTTAATCTCATATGATTTGGTCGTATTAATTAATCACTCTCTAATAAATTGGTAATTTTATTTGTTTGTATGTTGTGCATCTATCGTTTACTCTCATTTTTTGATAATGAGAAAGTCAATTATGTTCTCTCTAATCTGTTATTTTTTCATTAAAAGTTTTAGTTATATATGTGCTTATTGAATATTAAAGCATTGTTTGTTGGACCATGATTTTTGTTGTTAATTTAAATTTAACACGATATGAGTTTTCGTTTATTGATGCTAGTTTATATCATATAGTAGTTTTCTGGGTGTCTAACTTTTCCTTCTTAATTGAATTTAATTCTCTTTCTTTCTACATCGTATTCTCTCTACATGCAAAAAATCTCGATATGTATTTTGGCTCTAACAACTAATTACTCTCTTATAAATTAGTATGTTTATTTGTTTTGTGTGTTATCTATATTGTGTCTATGTTTTACTTTCTCGTTTTTGAATAATTGGATAGTTAATTTTGTTGTCTTTAATTAGGTATTCTTGGATTAAAACCTTCAATTGCATATATTCTTGCTAAGTTTAATTTTTTCTAATATAGTTCATGCATTTTAAGTTTTTCGCTGTTTATTGAATCTGAAAACATTTTTTTGTTGGTTATGATATTTGTTGTTAATTTTAATTTAACATGAAATATATAAGTATTTATTAATGCTAATTATTTTGAATAAAGGTTTTTTTACATGTATAATATTTTCTTATTAATTAAATTTAATTCTCTCTCTCCCTCTCTGCGCTGTTTACTCTCTCTATCTATATAGAAAATCTTGGTATGATGAAATTTGGATATAATAATTTATTACTCTCTTATAAGTTAGTATGTTATTTGTTTGTGTGCTCTCCATGTTGTGTCTTCAGTTTTACTTTCTTGTTTTTTGATAAATGTTATTGTCAATTATGTTGTCTTTAATCAGTTATTTAGAGAATTAAAACATTAACTTATGTATGTGCTGCTTGCTTAGTTTTATTCTCTCTACATGCAGAAAATCTTGGTCTGATATAATATCGCTGGAACAATTAATTACTGTCTTATAAATTATTATGTTTATTTGTTTGTATGTTATCGACATTGTGTCTGAGTTTTATTTTCTTGTTTTTGGTGTCAATATAGTCTTTAATCAATTATTTGTGGATTAAACTTTCAGTTATATATGTTCTTGCTAAGTTTAATTTTTTCTAATGTAGTCCATGCATATTAAGTTTTTTTCAGTGTAAATTGAATCTTAAAACATTGTTTGGTTGGATATGATGCTTGTTGTTAATTTTAATCTAACATGAAATATGTAATCATTTATTACCACTAGTTATTTTGTATTGTGATTTTCTAGGTGTCTAACATTTCTTTTTTAATTACATTTAATTCTCTCTCTCTCTATCTCATCTACTTTCTCTCTCTTCTCTGTTTTTAACTCTATCTCTCACTCTATATATAGAAAATCTTGATATGATGTAACCTTGCCGTAATAATTTTTACTCTTTTATAAATTAGTATGTTTGTATTTCGTCCATATTATGTCTAAGGTCTACTTTCTCCTTTTTTGATGATGTTATAGTCAATTATTTTGTCTTTTATCAATTATTGTGAATTAAAACATTTAGTTGTATATGTGCTTGCTTGGGAAGTTTAAACGTTTTTATTGTAGTCTATGCATACCAAGTTTTCTACTGCTTACTAAACTTAAAACTTTGGTTTGTTGGCTATGATATTTGTTGTTAATTTTAATTTAACATGAAATGTGTAATGGTTTATTATTGCTAGTAATTTTGTATTATGATTTTCTAGATGTCAAATATTTTCTTATTAATAAAATTAACTCTAGCTTTACATGCAAAAAATATTGATATGATGTAATTTGACAGTAATAATTAATTACTCTTATAATTTTAGTATGTTTATTTGTTTATGCACTGGGTATATTGTGTCTATCATTTACTTTCTCGTTTTTTGATGATGGGATAGTCAGTTATGTTATCTTTGTCCCCTTTTATACTCTTTTTGTCTATTCTTGCAGAAAATCTTGATCTTATATAATTTGGAGGTAATATTTGATTACGATCTTGATCTTATTTTTGTAAACGTGATGGTTCTAATTTTGTTATCTATTATTGTGAGGCCAAAACTTCTCATAAAAAAAATTAAGTAAAAAAAAAATAAGTCAATGATAAGCATTTTGCATTGCATAGTTATATGACTAGGAAATTTTCTCATTGTTTTTACTTATTCATGATAAAGGTTTCAATATGTTAACGTGTGCAAGAGAATGGTATCATTAGTAGGAGAAGATTAGTGTATTAGAAAGCAAGAAGAAATATCATAGAAATATTTTTTTTAGTCATTGAGAATTACGAGAGTTTTAGTGATTTGATGTCTTCTAATTATCCGTCTAGAAGTTGTATTTTTACGAAGGATACTAGCAGTTCTCTATGGATGTAAGTGTAAGTTTATTTTTAAGATACTGATTACTTTTTCATACAATATGATTATTACTAGATGAAATAAATATAATATATATTAGTGGGACCCATGGTATTTGTGACAAGAAGCTATGTCTAGCACCATAATTATTAAGGTGGCATGTTGTGAATTGTTATCTTTACAATTAAGTAAATTATTAGATGAGAATTACTTGATATCTCTAATAAGAGAATTCTAGCTGCCACTGACTCACTTTCTTTCTGTCAAACCGACTTAGTGCTGCAACTATTATAACTCTAGCAACTTATATTAGACTAAGTATTGTCTATTACGATGGACAGAGAAAGAACCTAAGAAGTGGCTAATGGAGAGCTCAATTTGAACAAGAGGAAAAGAATAAAGGTATGTCTTGGGAAAGTAATTCAATTATTTGAATATTAAAGATAACAATAGTTACAATAAAATCATAAGATAAGGAAGTAATTTTCTTTTGGGATGTACGTTTTGAATTAATTGTTTAACCTGTAAACTATATTACTTTGTATTATCTTTTTAGTCTTTGAATTATATATGTATAAGCTTGTATAGTGTGGGATTCTCCATATTTTTTATGGATATGTATTTTAGTTAATCATTTCTCTTGGATTATAAAGGTAAAGTATAAGGAGTTAAATCACTAATGAAAGGTGAAGATATATGATCCTTGAAAGTTTTTAGAAGCCTTTGGATTGTTAAAAAACCGCTTTTCTCTCAAGTGTTGGAGGGTTCATGTTATTATGCTGTTGCTTCCCTAGTTGTCCCACTTTTTTTTTTCCCCACTATATAGAATTTCCATAAAGCTTATTTTGTTATCAGAGAAGTTGGTGACGGATTTTCTTTACTTGGGTAAACGTGATGGTAGATGCTTCCTATGAAGAAGTTTTTGAGCTTGCAATGAGCATGATGGAACTTGGTTTGAGTAGGTGTTTTTTAATTTTAGTTCGAAGTTTACATGAATAACGCCAAAAACTATTTACCTTTGTCTGTATGGTGTATGCAGCAAAATATTATTTCTCTCTTTTGTTCTATGCTTACTTTATTGCTCCTCTAGCTCTAGATTTCAGCATGTGTTACAATTACTGAACAAAAGAATTCATACCTAGTTTTTGAATTGACTAATTATGATACGTTTTAATTTTAATTGAAGGGTTCAAAAGTTAGATCAATGTCTTACCTGCTTGTTTCGTAATACTGTGCATAATTAGAAAGTTTTTCTCATTGCCAAGACTTGGTGCTAATATCTATTTCTAAATCACCATATCAGGCTTTTTAGGTCATCTTTATAAACTTGAACTATTTACCATCTATTATATATTGAATTTGTAGTATCTAGTTGTTATTGTATGGTAAAGGTTGCAATTCCTAATTAGCATTTATTCCACACTTACTGTGAGGGAATTTCTTAATATGTTTTGTTTTTTGGTTTTCCAGTATATTTTTTTATTATGTGCAAGTGGGACTGCAGTTTCCGGTATGGTAAACTTAGTGGAGGAGGTAAACTTAGTGGAGGAGGTAGATGGACACATAATAATATCTTGGAACTTAGGAGATTGTTTAAGATACAAAGATTGAATGCTATATTTCGTGATTTTGAGAAGTGGGAGGCGAAGGGATCGACGACATAACCTTACCCAGGTTCTACTTCTAACAATTTATTTAAGCTAATAATTACTCTGTTGAATAGTTGACCTCATCTGTTGTATGTATGATATATATACTACCTAATCAAATTCACTAAGGCAACTTATTGAGTTTAATTAGATTTCTTAAGGTTGAGTTTAAATAGGTCTCTATGTAGAAAATCTTGATAAGATGTCATTTGGCTGTGATAAGTTATTACTCTCTTATAAGTTAGTATGTTTATTTGTTTGTTTGCTGTCCATATTGTGTCTAAGTTTTACTTTTTTATTTTTTGATCGTGAGATAGTCAATTATGTTGTCTTTAATAAGTTATTTAGGGATTAAAACTTTAAGTTATATATGTGCTTGCTTAGTTTTATTCTCTCTCTACATGCAGATAATCTTGGTCTGATGTAGTGTGGCTGGAACAATTCATTACTCTATTGTAAATTAGTATGTTTATTTGTTTATATGTTGTCCATACTGTGTCTAAGTTTTATTTTCTCGTTTTTGGTGATAGGATAGTCAATTGTGTTCTTTTTTTTTAATTAGTTTGTTGTGGATTAAAACTTTTAGTTATATATGTGCTTGCTCAGTTTAAATTTTCCTATTATAGTTTGTGCATATTATGTTTTCTTGTGTAAACTGAATCTTAAAATATTGTTTGGTTGAATATGATGTTTGTTGTTAATTTTTATATAATATGAAATGTGTAATCATTTATTACCATTAATTATTTCGTATTGTGATTTTCTAGTTGTCTAACATTTTCTTTTTAATTACATTTAATTCTCTCTTTCTATCTCGTCTACCTTCTCTCTCCCTCTTCTCCCCATTTTACTTTATCTCTTACTCTATATGTAGAAAATCTTGATATGATGTAATTTGGCCGTAATAATTTAGCACTCTTTTAGTATGTTTGTGTTTTGTCCTTATTATGTCTAAGGTTTACTTTCTCTTTTTTTTTTTTTTTTAATGATAGGATAGTCAATTATTTTGTCTTTAATCAATTATTCGTGAATTAAAACATTCAGTTGTATATGTGCTTGCTAAGTTCATATTTGGTTGCATATCAAGTTTTTATTGCTTTAAAACATGTTTGGTTGGCTATGATGTTTGTTCTTAATTTTAATTTAACATGAACTGTGTAATCAATTATTACTGCTAGTAATTTTGTATTATGATATTCTAGGTGTCAAATACTTTTAATTAATTAAATTTAATTCTCCCGCTCTATTTGTAGGAAATCTTGATACGATGTAATTTGGCTGTAATAATTACTCCATGATAAATTAGTATGTTTATTTATTTATGTGTTGTGTATATTGTGTTTATCATTTACTTTCTCGTTTTTTGATTATGAGATAATCAATTATGTTGTCTTGATCCCACTTTATACTCTCTTTGTCTATACTTGTAGAATATCTTGATCTTATACAATTTGTACAGAATAATTGATTACTCTCTTATAAATTTGTATGTTTATTTATGTGTGCTGTGTATATTGTGTCTAACTTTTAGTTTCTTGTTTTTTTTTTTTTTATGATGTGATACTTTATTATGATGTCTGCAATCTTTTATTTTTGGATTAAGATATTCAGTTATATGTGTGTGTTAAGTTTAATATTTTCTAATATAGTGCATGCTTATTAAGTTTTCTGGTGCTTACTAAATTTTAAAAATTGTTTGGTTGGTTATGATATTTACTGTTAATTTTAATTTAACATGAAATTTGTAAGCATTTATTACAATATAGTTGTTTTATATATGTCACGTTTCCATAGTAATTAAATTAAATTCTCTTTCTTTCTTTCTCCCATACTTTCTCTCTTTCTCTTCCTTTTACTCTCTTTCTCTCTTACTTTGTCTCTCTCTACATGAAGAAGATCATGATCCGATGTAATTTGGCTGTAATAATTAGTCACTCTCTTATAAATTGTATATTTATTTGTTTGTGTGTTCTCCATAGTATGTCTAAGTTTAACTTTCTCGTTTTTTGAGGATGAGATAGTCAATTATATTGTCCTTAATAAGCTATTTGTGGATTAAAATCTAAAGATATATATATATATATATGCTTGCTAATAAGTCTTACTCTATCTCTTTCTCTCTCCCTCTCTCTACATGCAAAAAATCTTAATCTGATGTAATTTGTTTATGACAGTTAATTATACTCTTATAAATTAGCATCTTTATTTGTTTGTGTGTTGTTCGTATATCGTTTTTTGATTATGGGATAGTCAGTTATGTAGCCTTTAATCAGTTATTTTGTGGATTAAAACCTTATGTTGTATACGTGCTTCCTAAGTCTTTTCTCTCCCTCTCTCTCTACATATAGAAAATTTTGATCTTATGTAATTTGGCTGTAATTATTATTTACTCTTTTATAAATTAGTATATATTTTTTATTTGTGCATTGTCTATATGTTGTATGAGTTTTAGTTTTTCGTTTTTTGATGATTGGATTGTCAATTATGTTGACTTTAATCAGTTATTTAAGGATTAAAACCTTCAGTTATATACATATTTGCTAAGTTAAATTTTTTCAATTGTAGTATGTGCTTATTAAGTTCTCTGGTGTTTACTGAATCTTAAAACATTATTTAGTTGGTTATGATGTTTGTTGTTAATTTTAATTTAAAATGATACTTGTGATGATTTATTAGTGCTAGTTATTTCGTATTGTGATTTTCTAGATGTCTAACGTTTCCTTATTAATTGAATTTGATTCTCTCTCTTTCTGTCCACCAACTTTCTTCTCTCTTCTCCCCCATTTACTCTCTCACACTCTACATGCAAAAAGTCTTGATAGTATTTAATTTGGCTATAATAAGTTTTTAGTCTCTTATAAATTTGTATGTTTATTTGTTTGTGTTGTCTATATTAGTTATAATAGTCAATTATGTAGCCTTTAATTAGTTATTTTGTAGATTAAAACCTTGTGTTACATATGTGCTTCCTAAGTTTCTCTCTCTCTCTCTCTCTCTCTCTATATATATATATATATATATATGTATGAAGAATACAGGAAGAAAATCGTGATCTTATATAATTTGGCTGTAATAATTAATTAGTCTTATAAAATAATATATTTTATTTTCGTTTGTGCATTGTCCTGAGGTGTACATCAGTAAAATTTAGTTCTCTTTTTTTCTCCTCTACTTTTTCTCTTTATTCTTTCCCCTTTATACTCTTTATATGCATAAAATCTTGATATTATGTGATTTGAAAATCTTGATCTTATGTATTTTGGATGTAATAATTATGTTGTCTTTAAATATTTTTTTTTGGATTAAAACTTTCAATTATATATGTGCATGTTAAGTGTAATTTTTTCTAATGCAATGTATGCTTATTAAGCTTTTGGTGTTCACTAAATCTTAAAAATTATTTAGTTGGTTATGATATTTGTTGTTAATTTTAATTTAACATGAAATGTGTAAGCATTTATTCATGCTAATTATTTTGTATAATAGTTTTTTACATGTCTAATATTTCCTTAGTAATTAAATTTAATTCTCTTTTTTTTCTCCTTCCTCTTTTTTCTCTCTCTATCTACATGTAGAAAATCTTGATATGACGCAATTAGGTTGTAATTATTAATTGCCTTTTCATAAATTAGTATATTTATTTGTTTACGTGTCAGGGCATATTGTGTCTAAGTTTTACTTTCTCATTTTATAATGATGAGATAATCAATTATTTTGTCTTTAATCAGTTATTTGTGAATTAAAACATTTAGTTGCATATGTGCTTTGCTAAGTTTGAATTTTTCTAATGTAGTCCATGCATATTAAGTTTTCTAGTTTTACTAAATCTTAAAATATTTTTTGGTTGGTTATGATGTTTATTATTGATTTTAGGGCGCGTCTACAGTAGAGGCGTCCCTGCGTAGGGCCCTGTCTATACACCGTTTGATGGGAATCTGTGTATAAACAGATTCCCCACAGATTCCCATTATTCCCCACAGATTCCCATCAAACAGTATATAAAGGGTGGCCCTACGTAGGGGCGCCCCTACTGTAGTCCTCCCCTTGATTTTAATTTAACATAAAATGTACGATCATTTATTACTTGTAGTTATTTCGTATGGTAATTTTCTAGATGTCTAACGTTTCCTTAATAATTAAATTAAATTCTCTCTCGTCTTCTATCTCCCTTACTTTCTCTCTCTTATCCCCCTTTTACTCTCTCTCTCTCTCTCTCTCTCTCTCACTCTACATGCAGGAAATCTTGATATGACACAATGAGGCAGTAATAATTATTTACTCCCTTATAAATTAGTATTTTTATTTGTTTATGTGTTGTACATATTGTATCCATCTTTTATTTTCTTGTATTTTGATAGTTGGATGGTCAGCTATGTTGCATTTAATTAAGGCTTGTTTGTTAACTACTTATTCAAACAATTTTTTGTTTTTTTAATAAAAAAAGTGGAAATACTTTTCAAAAGTATGTTTGGTAAAACTACTTTTGTTTTTCGTTTTTTTATAAAACAAAAAGTACAACATTGTTACCAGACACATTTTTATTTTTAAAATACAAAAAATAAAAGTGTTACCAAACAGCACCTTAGTTATTTTTTGACAATTTAATTCTCTCCTTCTATGTCACCTACTTTCTTTTTTTCCTCTTCCATATTTATACACACACACACTCTCTCTCTCTCTACACACAAAAAATCTTGTTATTATGTAATTTGGCTGTAATAATTAATTATTTTCTTATAAATTAATATGTTTATTTGTTTATATATTGTGCATATTTTGTCTGTCTTTTACTTTATCATTTTTTGATGATTGGATAGTCAATTATGTTGGCTTTAATCAATAATTTGATTGAAAACTTAAATTATTTATATTTAATAAATCTTAAAATATTGTTTGGTTGTAAATGATGTTTGTTGTTTTAATTTAACATGAAATAAGTAATCACTTATTGCTGCTATTTTTTTTTCGTACGATAATTTTCTAGATATCTAAAATTTCTTTATTAATTAAATTTAATTCTCTCGTTTTATCTCCCACATACTTTCTCTTTTTCTCTTGCCCATTTTATACTCTCTCTCTATATGCAGAAAATCTAGATCTTATGTAATTTGAAAATCTCGATTTTATGTAATTTGGACATAATAATAAATTACTTTGTTCTAAATTAGTTTATTTATTTGTGTGTGTGCTATCTATATTGTGTCTATTTTAGTTTCTCATTTTTTTTTATGATGGTATAGTCAATTATGTAAAGCTGTCTTTAATAAGTTATTTTTAGATTAGAAACTTCAATTATATATTTGCATGTTAACTTTATTTATTTTTCTAATATATTGCATCCATATTAAGTTTTGTGGTGTTTACTAACTCTTAAAAATTGTTTGGTTTGTAATGGTATTTGTCATAAATTTTAATTTAACATGGAACATGTAAGCATTTGTTATTGTTAATTATTTTATATAGTGGTTTTGTACATGTCTAACATTTCCTTATTAATTGAATTTAATTGCCTCTCAATTTATCTCTTCCACTGTCTCTTTCTCTCTTCTTTCATTTACTCTCTCTCTAACTCACACACACACAATCTCGCTCTCTACATGAAGAAAATTATAATCCAATATAATTTAGCTATAATAATTAATTACTATCTTATACATTAGAACGTTTATTTGTTTATGTGTTGTCCATATTGCGTCTAAATTTTACTTTCTCGTTTCTTTATAATGGGATAGTTAATTATGTTATCTCTAATAAGTTATTTGTGGATCGAAACCTTAAGGTATATTTTTGCTTTTTTAAGTTTTACTCTCACTTTATATGCAGAAAATCTTAATCTTATGTAATTTGCCTATGGCAGTTAATTATTCTTTTATTAAGTAGTATCTTTACTTATTTGTGTGTTGTCCATATTGTGTCCAAGTTTTACTTTCTCATTTTTTGATGATGGGATAGTCAATTATGTTGTTTTTTTTCAGTTATTTATAGGTTAAAACATTCATTAAATATATATTTGCTTAGTTTATTTTTTTTAACATACTTTATGCATATTAAGTTTTCTGGTGTTTATTGAATCTTAAAATATTACTTGGCTGCTTACATGTAGAAAATCTTGATATGACACAACTAGGCTATAATAAATAATTAGTCACTCATAAATTAGTTTTTTTATTCGTTTATATGTTGTGCATATTATGTCTATCTTCTACTTTTCTCATTTTTGGATGATGAAATAGTTAATTGTGTTGTCTTGAATAAGTAATTTTTTTGATTAAAAAATTCAGTTATATAGGTTTACTAAATCATAAAGCCTTGTTTGGCTGTCAATGATATTTGTTGTTAATTTTAATTTAACGTGAAATGAGTAATCACTTATTATTGCTATTTTTTACATATGGTGATTTTCTAGATTTTTAAAATTTCCGTATTAATTAAATTTAATTATCTATTTTTATCTTTCTCTACTTTCTATCTTTCTTTTTCCCCCTTTAGATTCTCTCTCTCTCTCTACCTGCAGAAAATCTTGTTATTATGTAATTTGGCTGTAATAATTAATTATTTTCCTATAAATTAGTATGTTTATTTGTTTATCTGTTGTGCATATTTTGTCTATCTTTTACTTTATCATTTTCTGATGATTGGATAGTCAATTATGTTGGCTTTAATCAATAATTTTTTGATTGAAAACTTAAGTTATTTATATTTAATAAATCTTAAAATATTGTTTTGTTGTAAATGATGTTTGTTGTTTTAATTTAACATGAAATAAGTAGTCACTTATTAATGCTATTTTTTTTCGTACGATGATTTTCTAGATATCTAAAATTTCTTTATTAATTAAATTAATTTCTCTTACTTTCTCTTTTTCTTTTGCCCCCTTTATACTCTCTCTCAGAGATATGCAGAAAATCTTGATCTTATGTAATTTGAAATTCTCGATTTTTTGTAATTTGGACATAAATATAGATTACTTTCTTATTAATTTTATTTATTTGTATGTGTGCTATCTATATTGTGTCTAACTTTTAGTTTCTTGTTTTTTTTTTTATGATGGTATAATCAATTATGTAAAGTTGTCTTTAATAAGTTATTTTTTGATTAAAATCCTCAATTATATATTTGCATATTAAGTTTATTTATTTTTCTAATATATTGCATGCATATTAAGTTTTGTAGTGTTTACTAACTCTTAAAAATTGTTTGGTTGGCAATGATATTTATTATAAATTTTAATTTAACATGAAACATGTAAGCATTTGTTACTGCTAATTATTTTGTGTAGCGGTTTTGTACATGTCTAACATTTTCTTATTAATTGAATTTAATTTCCTCTCAATTTATCTTTTCCACGTTCTCTCTCTCTCTCTCTCTCTCTCTTTCTCTCTCTCACACACACACACACTTGCTCTCTACATGAAGAAAATCATAATCCGATGTAATTTAGCTGTAATAATTAATTACTACCTTCTACATTAGTACGTTTATTTGTTTATGTGTTGTCCATATTGCATCAAAATTATACTTTCTCGTTTCTTTATGATGGGATAGTTAACTATGTTATCTCTAATAAGTTATTTGTGGATCGAAACCTTAAGGTATATTTGTACTTTTTTAAGTTTTACTCTCTCTCTCTATATGCAGAAAATCTTAATCTGATGTAATTTGCCTATGACACTTAATTATTCTTTTTTTAATTAGTATCTTTACTTGTTTGTGTGTTGTCCATATTGTGTCTAACTTTTACTTTCTTATTTTTTAATGATGAGATAGTCAATTATGTTGTCTTTTTTCAGTTATTTGTAGGTTTAAACATTCACTAAATATATGTTTGCTTGGTTTATTTTTTTTTAATGTACTTTATGTATATTAAGTTTTCTGGTGTTTATTGAATCTTAAAATATTATTTGGTTGGTTACATGTAGAAAATCTTGATATGACACAACTAAGCTATATTAAATAATTAGTCTCTCATAAATTAATTTTTTTATTTGTTTATAAGTTGTGCATATTATGTCTATCTTCTACTTTCTCATTTTTAGATGATGTGATAGTTAATTGTGTTGTCTTGAATAAGCTATTCTTTTGATTGAAAAATTCAGTTATATAGGTTTACTAAATCTTAAAGCTTTGTTTGGTTGTTAGTGATATTTGTTGTTAATTTTAATTTAACGTGAAATGAGTAATCACTTATTAATGCTATTTTTTACATATGGTGATTTTCTAGATTTTTAAAATTTCCGTATTAATTAAATTTAATTATCTATTTCTATCTTTCTTTTTTCCCCTGTAGACTCTCTCTCTCTCTCTCTCTATACATGCAGAAAATCTTGTTATTATGTAATTTGGCTGTAATAATTATTTATTTTCCTATAAATTAGTATGTTTATTTGTTTATTTGTTATGCATATTTTGTCCATCTTTTACTTTATCATTTTTTGATGATTGGATAGTCAATTATGTTGGCTTTAATCAATAATTTTTTGATTGAAAACTTATGTTATTTATATTTAATATACCTTAAAATATTGTTTGGTTGTAAATGATGTTTGTTGTTTTAATTTAATGTGAAATAAGTAATCACTTATTACTGCTATTTTTTTTCGTATGGTGATTTTCTGGATGTCCAAAATTTCTTTATTAATAAAATTTATTTCTCTCCTTTTATCTCCCACATACTTTGTCTTTTTCTTTTGCCCCATTTAAATCCTCTCTCACTCAACATGCTGAAATCTTGATCTTATGTAATTTGAAAATCTCGATTTTATTTAATTTGGACATAATAATAAATTCCTTTCTTATAAATTATTTTATTTGTTTATATGTGTGCTATCCATACTGTGTCTAACTTTTACTTTCTCGTTTTTTTGATAATGGTATAGTCAATTATGTAATATTACCTTTAATAAGTTATTTTTAGATTAAAACCTTCAATTATATATTTGCATGTTAAGTTTATTTATTTTTCTAATACATTACATGCATATTAAGTTTTGTGGTATTTACTAACTCTTAAAAATTATTTGGTTGGTAATGATATTTGTTATAAATTTTTATTTAAAATGAAACATGTATGCATTTGTTACTGTTAATTGTTTTGTATAGCGGTTTTGTACATGTCTAACATTTCCTTATTAATTGAATTTAATTCCCTCTCAATTTATCTCATCCACTGTCTCTTTCTCTTTTCTTTCATTTACTCTCTCTCACACACACACACTCTCGCTCTCTATATGAAGATAATCATAATCTGATATAATTTGGCAATAATAATAATTACTTTCTTATACATTAGTACGTTTATTTATTGGTGTTGTCTATATTGCATCTAAATTTTACTTTCTCGTTTCTTTATGACAAGATAGTCAATTATGTTATCTCTAATAAGTTATTTGTGGGTCGAAACTATGAGATATATTTGTGCTTTTTTAAGTTTTACTCTCTCTCTATATGCAGAAATTCTTAATCTGGCGTAATTTGCATGTGACAGTTAATTATTCTTTTATTAATTAGTATATTTACTTGTTTGTGTGTTGTCCATATTGTGTCTAAGTTTTACTTTCTCGTTTTTTGATGATGGGATAGTCAATTATTTGTAGGTTAAAATATCCAGTTAAATATATTTTTGCTTGGTTTATTTTTTTTAATGTACTTCATGCATATTAAGTTTTCTGGTGTTTACTAAATCTTAAAATATTCTTTGGATGGTTACATGTAGAAAAACTTGATATGACACAATTAGGCTATAATAAATAAATTAGTTTGTTTATTTGTTTATATGTTGTGCAAATTATGTCTATTTTCTACTTTCTCGTTTTTTGATGATAAGATAGTTACTCATGTTTTTAATAAGTTTGTTTTTTGACTGAAAAATTCAGTTATACAGGTTTACTAAATCTTAATGCTTTGTTTGGTTGTCAATGATATTTGTTGTTAATTTTAATTTAACGTGAAATGAGTAATGACATATTACTTCTAATTTTTACATATGGTGATTTTCTAGATTTTTAAATTTTTCGTATTAATTAAATTCAATTATCTATTTCTATTTTCCCTATTTTCTATCTTTCTTTTTCCTCCTTTAAACTCCTCTCTCTCTCTCTCTCTCTCTCTCTCTCTACATGCAGAAAATCTTGTTATTATATAATTTGGCTGTCATAATTAATTATTTTCCTATAAATTAGTATGTTTATTTGTTTTTCTGTTGTGCATATTTTCTCTATCTTTTACTTTATCATTTTTTGTTGAGTGGATAGTCAATTATGATGGCTTTAATCAATAATTTTTTGACTAAAACTTTAAGTTATTTATATTTAATAAATCTTAAAATATTGTTTGGTTGCACATGATGTTTGTTGTTTTAATTTTACATGAAATAAATAATCATTTATACTGCTATTTTTTTTCGTATGATGATTTTCTATATGTTTAAAAAAAATTTATTAATAAAATGTATTTCTCTCTTTATTTCCCACTTACTTTCTCTTTTTCTTCTTCCCCTTTTATAGTCTCTCTCACTTTATATGCAGAAAATCTTGATCTTATGCAATTCGGAAATCTCGATTTTATGTAATTTGGACATAATAATAAATTACTTTCTTATAAATTAGTTTATTTGTTTGTATGTGTGCTATCTATATTGTGTCTAACTTTTACTTTCTCGTTTTTTTGATGATGGTATAGTCAATTATGTAATGTTGTCTTTAATAAGTTATTTTTAGATTCAAACCTTCAATTATATATTTGCATGCATATTAAGTTTTGTGGTGTTTACTAACTCTTAAAAAAAATTTGGTTGGTGAGGATGTTTGTTATAAATTTTAATTTAACATGAAACATGTATGCATTTGTTACTGTTAATTATTTTGTATAACGGTTGTATACATGTATAAATTTTGATTTTTTTATTAATTGAATTTAATTCCATCTCAATTTATCTCCTCCACTGTCTCTTTCTCTTTTCTTTCATTTACTCTCTCTCACACACACACACCCTCGCTCTCTACATGAAGAAAATCATAATCCGATGTAATTTAGCAATAATAATTAATTACTCTCTAATTTAGGACGTTTATTTGTTTGTGTTGTCCATATTGTATCTAAATTTTACTTTCTCGTTTCTTTATGATGGGATAGTCAATTATGTTATCTCTAAAAAGTTATTTGTAGATCGAAACCTTAAGATATATTTGTGCTTTTTTAAGTTCTACTCTCTATCTATATGCAGAAATTCTTCGTCTGATCTAATTTGCCTTGGACAGTTAATTATTCTTTTATTAATTAGTATCTTTACTTGTTTGTGTGTTTGTCCATATTGTGTCTTAGTTTTACTTTGTAATTTTTTGATGATGAGATAGTCAATTATGTTGTCTTTTTTCGATTATTTGTTGGTTAAAACATTGAGTTAAATATATTTTTGCTTGGTTTATTTTTTTTAATGTACTTCATGCATATTAAGTTTTCTGGTGTTTACTGAATCTTAAAATATTATTTGGTTGGTTACATGTATATGACACAAATAAGCTATATTAAATAATTAGTCTCTCATAAATTAATTTTTTTATTTGTTTATATGTTGTGCATATTATGTCTATCTTCTACTTTCTCTTTTTTTGATGATGAGATAGTTAATTATATTGTCTATAATAAGTTATTTTTTTGATTGAAAAATTTAGTTATATAGGTTTACTAAATCTTAAAGCTTTGTTTGGTTATCAATGATATTTGTTGTTAATTTTAATTTAATGTGAAATGAGTAATCACGTATTATTGCTAATTTTTACATATGGTGATTTTCTAGATTTTTAAAATTTCCGTATTAATTAAATTTAATTATCTATTTCTATCTTCCCTATTTTCTTTCTTTCTTTTTCCTCCTTTAGACTCTCTCTCTCTCTACATGTAGAAAATCTTGTATGTAATAATTAATTATTTTCTTATAAATTTGTATGTTTATTTGTTTATCTGTTGTGCTTATTTTGTCTATCTTTTACTTTATCATTTTTTGTTGATTGGATAGTCAATTACGTTAGTTTTAATCATTAATTTTTTGACTGAAAACTTAAGTTATTTATATTTAATAAATCCTAAAATATTGTTTCGTTATAAATGATGTTTGTTGTTTTAATTTAACATGAAATAAGTAATCGCTTATTACTGCTATTTTTTTCGTATGATGATTTTCTATGTCTAAAAAAAATTTCGTATGACATACTTTCTCTTTTTCTTCTTCCCCCTTCATACTCTCTCTCACTTTACATGCATAAAATCTTGATCTTATGTAATTCAGAAATCTCGACCTTATGTAATTTGGACATAATAATAAATTACTTTCTTATAAATTAGTTCATTTGTTTGTATTTGTACTATCTATAATGTCTGACTTTTAGTTTCTCATTTTTTGATGATGGTATAGTCAATTATGTAATGTTGTCTTTAATAAATTATTTTTACATTAAAACCTTTGATTATATATTGGCATGTTAAGTTTAAATTGTTTTCTAATATATTGCATGCATATTAAGTTTTCTGGTATTTACTAACTCTTAAAAATTATTTGGTTGGCAATGATGTTTGTTATAAATTTTAATTAACATGAAACGTGTAAGCATTTTTTACTGTTAATTATTTTGTATAGCGGTTTTATACATGTCTAACATTTTCTTATTAACTGAATTTAATTCCCTCTCAATATATTGCCTCTACTGTCTCTTTCTCTTTTCTTTCATTTACTCTCTCTCTCTCACATACACTCTCTCTACATGAAGAAAATCATAATCCGATGTAATTTGGCTGTAATAATTAATAACTCTCTTATAAATTTGTACGTTTATTTGTTTATGTGGAGTTCATATTGCGTCTGAATTAACTTTCTCGTTTCTTTATGATGGGATAGTTAATTATATTATCTTTAATAAGTTGTTTGTGGATCGAAACCTTAAGTTATATATTTGTGCTTTTTTAAGTTTTACTCTCTCTCTCTCTATACATGCAGAAAATCTTAATCTGATGCAATTTGCCTGTGACAGTTAATTATTCTTTTATTAATTAGTATCTTTACTTATTTGTGTGTTATCTATATTGTGTATAAGTTTTGCTTTCTCATTTTTTGATGATGGGATAGTCAATTATGTTGTCTTTTTTTAATTATTTGTAGGTTAAAACATTCAATTATATATATGTTTGCTTGGTGTATTTGTTTTTTAATATACTCCATGCACATTAATTTTTATGGTGTTTACTGATTCTTAAAATATTATTTAGTTGGTTACATGCAGAAAATCTTGATATGACACAACTAGGCTGTAACAAATAATTACTCTCTCATAAATTAGTTTGTTTAATTGTTTATGTGTTGTGCATATTGTGTGTATCCTCTTCCTCTTTTAATATACATTGGCTTTGTGATGGTGTATATTAGCATGATTCGATTAAGCAGTATGCGACTCGATTTTTGTTGAAAATAAAGTTGGTAGCATATGCGAGTTTGCATGCTCTATGCTTAGGCATCGAACTACTATGATGTTAAATTAGTAGTATATCAATGATTTACTAGAGAGAAAAAAACTAGAAATGAAAAAATAGCAGTAACTCAGTAGTATATCAATGAATTACTTGAAAAAGAGAACGAAAGAAAAATGGTGGTAAAGCATTTACTTACTTGAGAAAAAATAAGGTGATAAATTGGTGGCAGATGAATGATTTACATGATTAAGTTGAGGAAAAAAAATGTGGTAATTCAGTTGTATATGAATGATTTATTAAGAGAGAAAAAAATAATGGTAATTGGTTTATATGTGATTTACTTGAGAAAAATGATGTTAAATTAATAGTAAATCACAAATTTCAATGGGAGAAAAAAAAAAAGAAGAGAAAAAGAAATGGTGTCAACTTAGTATTATATCAGTTTCTTGAGGGAAAAAAAAGGTGATCAATGAGTGGTATATGAATGATTTTTTCTTCAAGAAAAAAAAAACAAAAAAATAACAAAAATACAATAGGTCAGTTTTTTTGGAAATCAGGTACTGCATTTTTTTATTATAGAAAAATATCATTTTAAAATAGTTTTAGAAAATGCCAATTTTTAATGAATTACTTGAAAAATGGTGGTAATGCCTTTACTTACTTGAGAAAAAATAAGGTGGTGATTTGATAGTATATGAATGAGTTACATGATTAAGTTGAGGAAAAAATAATATGGTAATTCAGTTGTATATGAATGATTTACTAAGAGGGAAAAAAATAGTGCTAATTGGTTTATATGTGATTTACTTGAGAAAAATGATGTTAAATTAATGGTATATCACAAATTTCAATAAGAGAAAAGAAATAAGAACTGAAAAGGAAATGGTTCTAACTCAGTATTATATCAGTTTGTTGAGGAAAAAAAAAGTGATCGATGAGTGATGTATGAATTATTTTTGCTTCACAGAAAAAAATACAAAACAATAACAAAAATACAATAGGTCAATTTTTTTGAAATCCCGTACTGCATTTTTTTAATAAAAAAATGTCATTTTAAAATAGTATTTGAAAATGCTATTTTTTAAAATAGTAACTAGTAATCAGTAATCAGTTTTTAAACACTGGCAACTAGTAACCAATGGTATTTATAATTTTTTTTTAAAAAAAAAAAGAGAGAAGAAATATATTTTAACTTGTAATAGAAATAGGAAAAATAACCAAAAGTACAAAAAAGAGAAAAAAAAAGGACAACAAAAGAAAAATGTATTATAACTGGTTATCGGTAACCGGTAACCATTTAAAAAAAATGTTATGGTTCTAAAAATAATTTTTTTTAAAAATGATATTTTTCTAAAAACGTGGTATAGAAATTAGAAAAAAATTGACCTATCGTATTTTTCAAATGCTTTACAAAAATCGTTGTATATGGCTTAATTTCTTTTCCCTTTTTTAAGAAACTAAGGCTGGAAGGTTGTAGGCCCAAATGACCCGACAGAAGATCAATAGGCTGTTGAATTGTGCAGGGGGAAATTAGACGATAAACGGTATTTCAGAAGAAAAAAAATTTGAAAAATACTGTGATTTTGTGTTTTTTAAGGTGCGGTACGATTTTTATTAGAAAAATATCATTTTCTAAAAAATATTTAGAAAAATATTATTTTTAAAATAGTAACTAGTTTCTGGTAACCAGTTTCCAGAAACTGATAACTAGTAACCAAAGATATTTGTAACTGGTATATAACTGGTAACCAGTAACCAGTTTCCAGAAACCAGTAACTATTTTAAAAATAGTATTTTTCTAAATATTTATTTAAAAGTGATATTTTCTTAATAAAAACTGTACGAAGATTTAAAAAAAGCCAGACTTCCGTATTTTTGTAATTTTTTTCGGTTTTTGTAGGTATAAGTATTAGAAACCCAATTGTGCAGTACCATGATCCAGGTTTCAAGGGGAAAAGTGGAATAGATAAAGTATTATTTAAAAAAAAGTTACGTGTAAATAAAAGAGAAAAGGGTCATTCATTGAAATAGAAGCTAAAAAAAAGGTATTCTAGTAAAGGCTTAGCCGCCGACTCCTAAAGCTGATGTTGAGGTTGCAGCTCATTAAGATATAAGGTCGAGTCGCAGCATCTACTATCGTAGTTTGATTCGGTGGTCGCCATTGATGTTGTTTGATGAAGTTACATGTGCATTTTTTTTTCTTTTTATTTTGAAGAGGTAGGTTTTTTTTATTTTTATTTTTTTTTAATGGTTTCTTTCTCTTTGCCACTTTTATATATTATTTTTTATAATTTTTTTTTTGGTTTCAAAGAAAGCAACAAAGTGGAGTTTTTGGAATTGGCTTAAGTATAATTTAACAGGTAAAGTGACAATGTTTTATGCTCCCAAAAAAAATGCCAGTACTTTAAGAATTCTTTGCAGAATTGCTATTGTGGTAATAAAATATGATGGATCACGTGGGCAAAATCACCTAATAAGCGTATTTAGTAATGTCAAAAGGGCTGGCAGTAATGGACACGATTATAAGCCGGCACATCACGATACTACATAATTAATATCCTTGTCCGGGCCGGCACGCCCAGATAGGTAAATATGCCTGGGCTGGCACAACACATGGCATGACAAGCACGAAGGCATGATTAAGAATAATAATTAGTTTGCCAAAATTTTATTTAAAGTAAAATTTAATATAATTTTTTGGCATAATTTTAATAATATAAAATTAAAAAAATAGAAAAAATTAAAATTATAATATTTTCTAGGTAAAAATAATAAATGTTATAAATATTATTTCAATTTCTAATTTTTTAAAGCAAAAAAATTCCAAAATTTAATAAGTTTAGGCCAAAGAGTTTAAAAATTTTAAGAATCTACAGCAAAACACCTCTAATAGAATATACTTAAAATGTTAAGAAAGAAAAATACAGTTTAGGTGGGTGCCAATCATAACTTTTGAGTTATACAGTTTTATATAATTTGAGTATGTGTCAATTTAGTTAGAATATACAGTATATATATTTTAACTATAGAAATTTAAATTAATTATCATTTCTTATGTACACTTTGATATTTCAAGTTAGATTTGTTTTTATATAACAGTTATATCAATTTTCAAATAATTTCTTTATATTACATAATAATTAATAATTCATCATTCATAATTACTTAAAAAAAATATGTTTAATAGTATAAAAACAACTAAATTTGGAAGAAAAAAAAGAACAACAATGGGCGCAATTATGTAACAAGAACAATAAGAATTTCAAAAATGGAAATAATTAAGCTTGAAATCATATACAATTTTAAAAAGGGTAAGGTTAGATACAAAAATAACATAATCATAAACAAACCTGATTAGGCATAGAAATAACATAGTATCTAAAACGGGTGCAATCAGTATAAAAATAGCATAATATTGTAAACGAGCACGATTAGGGACGGAAATAGCATAATATCGGAAACGGGTAGGATTAGACACAACAATAGCATAATATCGAAAACAGAAATAATTGCACGAAAATAGATAAGCACGATAATAACACGAAATCGAACACGACCACAAGCACGTAATGCGTCGGGCACATCACAACACAATTAGTAATCGTGCGTATGCAGACACAACACGATTACTAATGGATTTCTAACACTTTTCTATTTAAAAACCTAAAAGAGTTACAAAAAAACGGAGGTCAGGTTTTTTTTTTTTCAATTTCCGTATGGTTTTTATTAGAAAAATATCACGTTTTAAAAAAGTTTTTAGAAAAATACCATTTCTAAAATGGTTAATAGTTATCAGTTTCTGAAACCTGGTTACCTGTTACCAGTTATATACCAGTTACTAGTTAACGATTTCTAGAAACTGGTTACCAGTTACTAGTTACTATTTAAAAAATGATATTCTTCTAAATATTTTTTGGAAAATGATGTTATTCTAATAAAAATCATACTGGACGTACAAAATGCACGAGCCATCGTATTTTTAATTTTTTTTTTTTCTAAAAATGCCTGAAAAGGCTTAATTTTTCCATTACTAGTTGTTCCTGGACTGACACAGTACAAGGCATGAATGTGCTGAAGGCCCTCATCTAAATGTACCTAGGCCGGTACGGGATGACCCAGTTTGTCACGACCGAAAATCCAAGGCCGTGAATTTTTAGTAATTTTGAAAGTGAATATAAATAAACGGTATTTTTTTTTTTTTTTTGCTTCGTAAGAAAGTAAACACTTGGGATTTTCATATTTACCCTCAAAATGTTATCATCTTTATATCAAGGACCTTCTTGCCCACCCAAAAAATTATTCTTCAGTGTCTTTGGGAAAAGTCTAGTTAGTTTAGTGAAAATAAGTTGAGTTGATAAAACTCTTAATCTTATGAATATACAGTCCATAAATTAACTTTACTCGTTTGTTTAAAACTAGTCTTTAGAAGAAAATTGAATCCCAAGTATTGATAATTCTGAAAACATGCTCCTCAGAAGCCAAAATGTCCCATTTTTTAACGCCAAGTCCTCAAATAGTAGTAAAAAGATCCTCATACACCCACTTAACATAATTCATGGAGTCTGGCTAAACAATTTACTTGAGAACGAAAAGAGTAAGGTTTGAATACCAACCAGGACTCAAGGAAGGCCACAGACATGAATCAACTACATGTTCATCCAACAAAAATCTTATCCCGAACAAACAATACCTGAAAGGGAAGGAAATGATGGGGTGAGCTTAGAAGCCCAGTAGGAAACTCAAATTACCATTCTTGAAAACCATTTTCCTTATTAAGTCCCTGCATGGTTAGCTATGCTAAAAATAGTCATAAACCTATAGTAATAAATCAAATCCAAAAAGTTCATAAGAGGAAGTATGCAGGTAAAATATAAAAGAAAAATCTGTGTGCAGCCTCAACCAGCCAATATCCACGAGCTCACATAATCTCATCACGGACTCAGAACAACTCTCTTCTTAATTACCAATCCCAGAATACCAGAGGAACACCCCAATGTCTCACCTGCTGAACCGAAGGGGCACCATATTCCTACACCTACTAGGTGGGAGTAACCAGAAGAGAGGCAATAACCTCTGCCTGATTATCAATCTCGAATTACCGAAGGGACACCCATGTGTCTCACCTGCTGGACCAAAGGGGTGCCGAATGCCTACACCTGTTGGGTGGGAGCAACCAGAAAAGAAACATGTTCATAATACAAACTAGCACAAATATCCTGAGCTCACATTACCTTGTCTCATCCTAGAACGACACACACCGTGTGAATCAACACCCTGAGTTCAACGCCGAACTCAATTCTCGAGCTCAAACTCGAACTCAAATCCCGAGCTCAACTGTACACATGGCCATGTATCTTGGACCTAGACATGTGTTAGCTAAATGCATATAAGTAAAATAACCGTAAGTGCACTGGTCATAAATAAGTAATAAAGTGATAAGTATTGAGTTGTCGATCCCACGAGGAATTGGGTGTTAAATTATCGTTAAGTACCAGAATTATTGTGACCTAACTTCATCTAGGCAACCAAACTAAATGAATTTATAAGTTAAATAAATACAAATATAAATATAAATACAAAAATAAAATATAGAGACTTCTATGCACAAATGTACTAGGGGATAGAATTTACCTAACTATCAACTATGTCTTTTAATCACTAATTGCATTCTAATCAATTATTCCTAGTTTATAAGCTAAAAACCAAAAGATATTTCTACTCCATCTCTCGAGTACCGAGTAAAATTATTCCTAAATCTCGGTTCCAACATCTCTATTCTGAACCTAGAAATTAAGAATTCATTATATTCAATGGTTCTTTGATCATAGCTTCAAAGGAATTATAGGTTCTCTCAAACTCTACACTGTCCTAGGTTATACTATCTTATGGTTGTTTCTAAAATTCCCTTTTTCAAGTGCCAAATTCTAGAAACCAAATCATCCAACTAGTAGCTAATTAGTTGAGAAGCATTAAGCATGGAGTAGCATATATAAATTCAAGAACAACATCAAAGAACATATTAGAAATCAAGACATAGAATCAAAGTCTAAGTTACATCATTCCCTAAACATATAACAATTAAGTCAACATAGGAGAATCCAACACTAATCTCAACAAGAATTTTATATATCTAAACATGTTCAATAATCAAGCATAATACAAAATTCAAATGAGATTAGGGTGAGAAAGAGGATGAGAAAAACTCTTTTGCAGAGGTAGAACTTCAAGCTTCAATTCTTTAAGCAACTCTCTCAAGCTTCCTCTCCAAATTTTAGCTCCAAAGCTCTCGTCTCTCTATAAATTTTGAGCTCTAAAGTATGCATTTTCTCTCCAACTCTCCATACTTGAAACAGAGGCTTAAGGATGTATTTAAAGAGCTCCAAGGTGACCTAGGCCGGGTGGAATATCAACCATTCGATTAGATGGCATCAAGGGTCCAAATTCGCTCTAAAAACTCGCTAAAAATGCGCTTCAGGACGCTAAGTAGCGCCGCGGCACTTTCTGGCAAGCGCCGCGACGCTGTAGCCTCTAGAAGTTTGATTTCCAGGCAGCGCCACTGCACTACTATTCAAGCGCCGTGACGCTCTCAGTTCTAGAACTTAGCACGCCAGCTTTACTACCCGGGGGCGCCGTTTCTTCGTTTTAGCTCTATTTTGCCTGATTTTTTTTGCATTGCGTTCGTATCAGACTCAACTTTCATTTAAAAGGGTTGAAATACCCATATTTAGCACCAATATTTCTTGATTCTCATTTATTCACAAGAACTATAAAAACAAAGTAAAAACACATCAAACCAATAAAAATGCTTGAGATCTTACAATTATTTGAGTTGAATGATACTTGATTTGTGAGTGAATTAATCACTCATCAACGTGGGTTTACAATCTTAGAACCGATGGTCTAGGGTGCGCACCCCACTAACTAAAAGTCCCATTTAGATTTATGGACTCTTCACTAACGGTGGGGTCCAACCACTGACTGGGTGTCTCGGGATGCCCAACACCCCTGGTGTGGTCTTAAAGTACACACCACAACTACTATACTTGAATTACCATACCATAGTTACTATTTTCACTCTCGAAAAAATGGTAGCATAACTGCACATTTTAAACAAATCCCAAAATTTAAACCTGCATAGAAAACATCTACAAGCAACATAGTAAAATCCATAATCACCCCAAATCTACCAGACAGTTCATGTATTCACCAAAAATCCGAAATAACCACATCATTCACAATATGCCACGTATTCAAATTTTCACGAAGGCAATCCCAATACTTAGACTTGCATGGAAAGCATCTACCAATATACCACAATAGTTTACACTCAATTCATTTCCACCAGGCAATTCGTATAATCATTCAAAATCATAAAATCAATGTTTTTCACAATATGTCATATAAGCAAATTTTTATACAAAAGATATGGAAAATAGGTAATTTAGTCCCCTACCTCGACAAAGTAGCGATAGAACTCCACGAAGTGCGTTCGGCGTTGTTTGGCAGTCGTTCGGAGGGTCGGGGGTCGTTTCCGGACCTTTGACTACTTGCTTTGAAACATCTTTTTTCCAACGGAGCCTCAAATAAAGGAACGGACCTCACCATTGAACTTCTAGTATCCAAATTAGATAAGTTAGACATATAACTTATCCAATTCAGGGTTGGGCTGAAATCGGACTCGTGGCACACAAAACGAGAAGAAATTGGAGCCGTCCGATTTCGTTTTTTATGCCCGACACTAAACATAGTCAATATATATATATATCAAACTTCACAATTTCACGAGTACATTCTAAAAATGACAATAAAATAAAAATCCAACAGTCGAAACCAATAACTCAAAAACTGCTCAATAAACTCGAAATCAAATGGAGCAAAATGGGGTCCC
>JXTC01000615.1:130876-153365 GCA_002914845.1 Trema orientale | reverse complement strand
CTGGATATCAGCACCACCGCCTCTTCGAGCTCGAGCCTGGTTGGCGGCACCAGCTCACCGGGCCCTGCCAGCTGATTCGAGGCCATGACTTGCCGTCCGACCATAGTCAGGCGATTCTGCTCATCCCGGCGGAACCGACTCAAAGCCATGGCATCGAGCTTGCCTCTTAGATGCCTGGCGATGGCCCAGGTATCCAACGGGAAGGAGAGATACAGGATAGCCCTCGGCATCATGTTCATCACCTGAGGGCTCAGAACAGCCTGAATATGATGGCAATCCCCAACGGATTTGAAGACGATGATGCCCTCCAATTCCTGAAGCCGACCGGCAGATGGCCGAGAGTCGAACCTGACGTCCTCCATGGTACCTACAGAAAACCTAATTTTGTGAGAAGAAGAAAATTCAGGTGCAGACCCCAAAAGCCAGAAGCAACCAAGCACTTACTCAAAGTAAAAGACTGTGGGATGCAAAAATGCTCCCCATTCACCCATGGCGAGCACCACGCCCCGCCAACTGCGTATAGCCTGGAGTGGGAATCCCACTGCTTATCAGACCGCGGCAGACCCCAGAAGATGTGGCGCCCCTGAACTGGTTGGAGGTAGAAAGTCGGGTAGGAGCTCTTCTTGGGGATGGGTATGAGCTTATAGGCATAAAAGACCACCTCCAGGTCGATATGGATGTTGAGAAGGGCCGACAGAGCAGAGAGCCCCATCAGGATCATTACCCCGTTTGCGTTCAACTGCATCGGGTGAATCCCTGTCAGGCTGAAGAACTGATGGACGAGAGGGGGAAGGGGAAGTCGTAGCAACTCCAAATGCTTTCTCCCCACGACGAAGGATCCCTCGGGGGCAGAGGGATGGAGATACCAATCACTCGGTCCCTCAACCCTCTGTAGGGTAACCCCGTTGGGGAAACAGAGTTGCCCCCTCAGCGAATCCACCTCATCGTCGGCGATGGGAGACAGCGGTTTCCGGTTGGAGGCCATTTTCGAGATGGTTGACCAGAAAATCAGAGGTTTTCAGGAAAAAGAAAAGAGGAGCCTGAAACCCTAAGCGAAGAAACGTCAAGGCGTTTTAGAAAAGAAAAGACGAGGTTGCACAGAGATGTTGGTAATGGGAGGAATGAGCTAAAGGAAGGCCTTTTATAGATGGGGAGCCCAGGAGTCCCTCCACGACCTAATAAGGGTAGAGGGAACTTTCGAATTTCAAAAGTCCTAGAAACCGAGGAACGGTTTAGCACACGCCAGCCTCGGTAATCAGCGAATCATAATGAGAACAGGCCACGTTCAATCCCTCCATTGGTGGGCCGAATGGATGATTTCCCCATCTGATGACTGCCATCTCATCAAATAGGGAAATGGGGGCAGTTGTGGGGCCCACTAACTTAATCGTTCGCCACGTGGATGATGTGGGGCCCATTCTCGGATCATTTGCTATGTGGACGGCCAGTTGTTACACAGTTGCGGGGAAGCCATTTAGTGGTCACGTGACCCGCATGAGGCATCTCAAGGCCCGCCCAGTTGTCGAGGGACAAATTTAAGCCCATCTGGGAACTTAGGCGGGCCCGGCCCGTCCGACCCTTGCCTCGACAGCTGGGGGTCGGCAGCCTAAAGGGTCTGCCACAGAGTAACGCATGGGAAGATGTTCGCCTCCAGACCCCGACAGGACATTTAATGCGATCCTGAGTAGGTGTGTGAGCAGGTAAGCCGATTTGACAGAACGGCTGGTTGTTGATATCTTCCCACCTCGAGCCCATTCCGGGGACAGTGGCAGAACGCAAGTCATGTCAGCCATGTAGAGATCTCGGCAGCCGGTACCCGTGATTTCTGGAGGTAGACATGATGAAAAGGAAGTACTTGCTCCTAGAAATGGGTGCGAACAGTACCCATTCCTGGAGAATATATATATATACATATCCTACATGAAAAAGGAGATGATTATTAGAAAAGATAGATAGTCTCTGATATACCAATTGCTCCTTTCCGTGAGAAAGTATCTGACTTAAGCATCGGAGGGTCTTTGCAGGTACAAACCCCTCCCCCCTTCGATCGAGCTCGGAGTCAGGAAAAGTCTGGAGTATTGGAGACACGTGGACAGTTGGCGAGAACCGCGCCAACAGTTACTCTCACTGCTCACTAAGGTTTATTACAGAGATTTAAGGTGATTCTTATATAGATACGTAATGGATGGTTAAATGTACTGGTGAACCGGTTTCTTCACACCGACGGTACAAATATGCATTGACTTGGTCTCTTTTTATATTTTTTCATAATATGCAACAGAAAGTTGAACCTATCTCCTTACTAATCTTAACTTTGTTAAAGTCAGACTTTTGAATCCAATAAATTCTCAAGGGATGTCGAATATTTTTTCCATATAATATTTTTATATTTGTTGTATCTACTTATGTATCAATATATATGTTTTAATTATGTGCTGAGTATATAAGTTTTTATTCTCGGTACATTATAGTTTATATTTAGTATATAAATATTAATACTGTTATTTTGCTACAGTATTTGAAAAACAGACATCTACTCAAAATGGGTTCAATATTCGGTCATTTTACTATAGGCGAGAAAATTTATGGTGGATATCTATTTTTTAGAAGTGGTATCAGTAAATAATCACATCTACTAATTTATAGATTAATGACTTTTTTTTTAATAGGTAAATGTCCATTAGCTGCTGGAAGATTAGATTGTGGTAGGGAAATTATTTCTCAGCCATAATTTCGAGAGCCATATATTCATCCAGTCAATTTGCGACGATGGATGACCGAAAATTTTAGCCAATAACGACTTGTACTGAGGAGTTCGACCTTCCCACTATACTCTATACTTTGCATTCTGGGTTTCAATTTAAAATCCAAGTTTGAAAACAAAATCAGAAAAATATGTCCCCAAAAAAAAAAAAAAAACAGTGAAGTCCAACTTTGATAAACATCAGACTTGAAGAAGTTATCTGAATTAATTCTCTAAAAAATTGCAACACAAAAGCACAATCCAAGATGATGTTCATACCCAAATAACATGGATGCCTCAGCATAAATACATATAACATCTTCTATCCCGATGGTCGTATGAAACATCGGCCTTTCGGATATTTATAAGCTGCATTTTGAAAAGGAGATGACAAAAGTCCTTAGGCATTTTGTCACTATTTTTGGATTCAACTTCTCACTACTAAAAATTAACATCAATCTCTATTGAGCAACTTTTATCCCCTTTAACACAAAAATTTACCATCCCAAACGATCTTTTTATCATTTATAACTCCACTAGTACATTCCTTAGTAGGATTATAAGATTACTGCCCTTGAATTTCCTTGTTCGCAGAAGGTGGCAAACCCATCTTTAAAGATCATATATGTTCTATAACCCATCTTTAAAGATCATATATGTTCTATCTATACAACTTTGACCTGATAAAGTAAAGCATCACTGCGTCAATTAATTGATGGAAAGGAACTAAAATAGTTATACTCGATTGACACACACACACAGACCAAATAATGCAAGTTGTCACAAGAAGCCATAGAATAAAAATTGAATGACAATATTTCAAAATGTTTTTTTTTTTTTTTTTCACAGACTCAAAAGACCCTAGTCTTTATTCTTTTTCTCTTTCAATAAACCTCAGTCGTCACTCTCACAATATGTCAGAGAAGAAGTACTTTGATCTCCGATGGATTATTAATTTTAACCCTTTTTGAATATATGTGATGAAAATAGGGACAACTTATAAATTATTTATAAAACTAGGACTTTTATTGTCATGCCATTTTATAAAAATTTTGGAATTCCAAAATTACCCCTAACTCAACTCTGGTTAAAAAAATCAAAAGTGAAGGGGGCGACGCTAGAACGCAGCCGATTATGTTCGACTAAAGTCGAGATTATTTGACTACAGTCGAATATCGGTCGAAAATATTTGACCGGTGATTTGACCCTAGTCGAAAAATGATTGGAATAACCATAAGAAGTGGCAGAACAAGTTCAATCATTGTCAAAATTTTTCGAACCTAGTTGAGTAGAGGTACCGCTGCTGGGATCAGGATTGGTAGTGGTGACTGAAGCAGTTTGAAGTTTGTCAGAAAAATAAAGTATCTAGGTAATTTTACATGTGTGATATAGCAACAAGAGTTAGTTTTAAAAATATTTGTGAGTGAGTCCCGTTTTTCATCATAAAGGTTTAATAGAATCCATCGGTGTAAATTCCCCTTGATGTCCCTCTCCGGCATATCCTCCTCCTCTCCTATCCTCCCGGATCTCTTTTGGGAATGAGGGGATTTTCATTTTTTTCTTTTAGTTTTCTAAATAAGTTCAGATTTAGATATGGTTATAGTACCATATTTGTGTTGATTTTTGTACAACCTCGTCTTTGATCTATTTGGGTTTTTAATTCCGTTTACTAGATCTAAAATCTAAGAATTTTGCTTTGAATTAGATCTGTAACGCTGATGAATTGGTTTTCTTTCAGCGGGGCTGGGTCTCATTTGGTATTGGAATCAAACGCAGTCTAGTAACATGTGAAGGCAATTATTTATTTATGATACTTGTTCTTTTATTTCCTTGGCGAATTGTGATAACCCAAAGTTCTTACTGTTGTTGTATTTATTATTCATTTTTCATCTCATTTTTTGAAAAGTTTGAAACTATAATCTTTTGTGCTTGTATTATAATTGAAACTTTTTAATTTTTATTAATAGTATTCTCTTGAGGAGTCCATTTTTATAAATATATATATATATTTCAAAATGTCTTTGTTCCGCTAGCGAGCAAAAATCTTAGAGTTGAACAAGAATGTAACTAATGAGTGATAATATGCTATTTCGATCCACAAGTTAAAGTAAATAAATGACATTGTTCATGATACAAAAATAATTTCCCAATATCCAAGTGGATCAAATAAACTATCATCATTAAACATGTATCATCATCTTTACTTATATTGACTAATTCAAAAAATCTATTGAAAATAACATAAAACAGTTAACATAAATTATCCAATTTATACACAGAAGGTACAAATTTGCGAAAATTTGAAATGTGAAGGTATTATTTTGTACAAGCCAAAAGACATAGTTAAAATTAAAAAAATATCATCTTTAAGAGTAATTTTTTGCATTTATCCCTATATATAAAAGCTTATTTGGCCATTTCAGTTGGTATTGAATTTTTGAAGAAAATCAAACCAAACCAAAGTACATTTGAGCGGTTTGGTCGGATCGGACTGATCATAAGCCCCAATATTTTTAGAACTGCTAAAAATTACAAATGTATAATTGTTTAATTTAATTCCATAATTTACCATATATTACATATAAATTCCATCACGCCAAAAACAAAACTTCACACCCGAATTTAAATATATAGCCATCATCAAACCTTGAAGTTTAAAACAACATAAAGAACAACAAAAGTTCATACAAAAAGAAGACAATTTCTAATAAAGATCTGGTTTCTTAGACATTCAAATTGCCCATATTGTCGTACGAGAATGGAATTGTCTGCCCGAATTGCCCATACATTATAGGGTTCAAATCTTTTTTTTTTTTTTTAATCAAATCATAATGCCAAGGTTTTAATTTTCTCAATGAGTTCATTTGAGAGGGGTTCAAATTTTTAACGAGTTCGTTCAAAATTGTTTCTGATCAATTTCCTCTTAATTCTTGTTTTTATTTTCTGATCTTAATTAATTAGTTAATTTACTTTATTATTTTTTTACGGGATGTTCAAAGCAAAGGAGTTCTTTTTTCTATACCATGGGCCTAATTTTTTTTACCCATGTGCTCTGAAGAAGATGAAGAGGTATTGTCTGAAAGTTTTTCCTGCAAAATCCTAATTTGTAAATAATTAATAATCCTAAATGATCTTAGAACTCATGATTTTCATAATTAAAATATATGTAATAGAGATACTTGGATATATTGCTAAACTTTAAACTGCCAAACAATTTTGATGCAGAATTTTGAATTTCTCTCCCTTAACCCTCTATACTTAATAATAGTACGTTTAATGATGGAATACTTATATTTATGATAATGGTTGGAGAGAGGACATATTCTATTTAAATACTTTAGGACATATTTTCTATCATATGTTCTGTTCATAAGAGTTACATTATTTTGAAGAGTTATAACTTACAACTCTTCATTGATTAATAGAAATTCAAATATACTTAATATTATTAAACTATTTAATTAATATGGATAACTACAATATTAATTTATTAAAATCACATAGGTCATATAAATGAATCTAATATTGTCTCTCTTTTTCTCTATATGAGCTTTTACTTTTTTTTCTTTTCTAAATATAAATGGGTACGAATGACATGTGCTAAGCTTTTTTTTCTTTCTTTCTTTCTTTTTTATTTTTTTTTTCCTGCATGATTTCAAAATAGCTAGAGATACACACAATTAGGATAAAGTAGGGATGAGCAGATTTTGCTTAACTACTGAAATTGCCCAACCAAAACAATTCACACGGTGTAGTGTGCTTAATTTGTTTCGTGATGTAGTTTTGGGTCTAACTTTTTTCTAATATTGTGGTGTGGTTTGAAATGTGAAATAAGATTTTTATTTCTTCAATTAGCCGCACCTCATCAGATATATATATTAATTTTAAAAATATTCTTATACATAAATTTACATTTATATACAAACATATAAAAATTAGAAACTAAAGCCTGAAATATTTAAATATCATTTTGAACAACGTTCAATTTTGTTGTAAAACTTGTAATATTATTCGGAATGATATTTAAATATATGAATTTTAGACATTTGTGTTGTTATTTATTTCAATTAGGTTGTATATTATTAAGATCTTATTTTGACAAATATGATGTATGACTTTCTTAAATATTTAATTTTTTAGCAGTTCTGATTTTTTTTAAGATTACTTTTTCAATTTAGCTCAAAATTTGTTAACGACCATATTAAGAGCTCAAACCGTATAAACCACACCGCATTGCACCGCACCATACCAAATAATGTGATATGATTTGGTTATGTGATTTGGTATTATGGGATTATAAGTTTCTTTTAACCATAATAGTTAAAGCTGTCTTTTTATTGTACTTTGCGGTTCAAATAAGAATTTTCATATACTGACGCCCAACCCACACACATACCCTATGAACATACATACATTTTTTTTTTTTTTTTTTTGTCGTCGGAAGGCATATAGTATAATTATCTTTCTATTTTATACTTGTAGTTGTCTTTTTGTTTCTATAGGACCCAGAAAAAAACTTAAATTACAATAGAGAAGAGAATGCCAACTCATAAAAAAACGCAGCGCAATAAAAGAAGAAAAACGAAAAAATAATAATACTTATCGCACCGTCCTTTGTTCCAAAACCTTCGTTTGCTTTTTGTTGTTTTTTTTTTTTTTTTTTTTTAAAGGGGTTTGTTTTTTCTTTTATTTATTCATTATTTTGGTGAGAAAAATGTTTATTGCACCGTCCAATTTATTGCTCTCGAATCTGAGCCGTTACTTATGACTTGCCCTCTTCTTCTAACAACGCGTGTCTCTTCACTCAAGTTGCTGTCTAGTGTAGCTAGCGTCCGCCTCTGTTTAATCGCATATACTATATACACAAGACAATGACAACGACGTCGTTTCCGTTTTTGGGATTTATTATGTTGTTAGTCCCTAATTTATTTATGAAGTTTCGCTTTGGTCCTGAAATTTTAATTTTATCTTTTTTGTCCTTAAACTTGTAAAATTAATTTCTTTTAGACCTTTGTAACATTTTCCGTTTATAGGAAAGGACTAATATGAAAATTTGCTTTTTGAAGTTTAAGAATCAATTCTAAACCTAAATTTTGTATGAAATTATTACTTTCAGCCTTTAATTTAATAGAAAGTTAATTCAATAAGTGTCCGGACTAAAAAAAATAACTTTAAAAGTTTATAGGGATTAAAAAAATAACTTTAAAAGTTTAAGGGTTAATTAAATAACTAATAGCCCACTAATTGTATATGTTGTACCACTTTCGCCCTTCAAATTTCAACTTACATAATAGATTACCTTAAATTAGGTAATGTGTGTGTGTGTCATTTTCCTTGGTGTGTGTGTGTGTGTGTGTGTGTGTGTCATTTTCCTTTAATTTGTAGTAAGTGGTGGTCATTAGTTAAGCCCCACTTTTTAAAAAAAAAAAAATAGATTACCTTAAATTAGGTAATTGTTGCAATAATAGTTCATGTGTCAAAAATTAATAAATTTTTAATGGAAATGAGTCATTTTTAAAGCACAGAATTTGGTAATCATGAGTGAGAACGAGACTCTAAATTTTTAACTTACATAGTAGACTACTAAAAATTATTCAATTGTTACAGCAATATCCTTTTTATCACAAACTGTTAAATTTTCAACAGAAATAAGTCATGTGCAAAGCACACAATTTGATAATTATGGCTGGTCGAGAATAAATCTCCGATTCTTAGAACCAAACAGTGTCCAATTGTACATTTTTGTACATTGTAGTTTTCCTTTTAAAAAGACTAATAGTTTGTGACAAGGATTTTATAGAAAAATGATTGAATTTCGAGTTCATTTTAAGTAAATGTTTGTTTTTCAAATGCTCTAGAAAAATGACCGTATATTAATAAATATACTAATGGTAAAATATGATATACTCAGTTTAAAAATTAATATACTCAATACATAAACTTAAGCTGGTATATAAGTAGATATACTAAGTGTAAAAATATATATACTCGATCATTTAGCTATAAAAAGAAGAAAAACTGTCATTTATTAAAATAAAGTGTAAAAAATAGACACACACACTCCAATTTTTCTGACAAAAAAAGACTATTACTGTAACAATTGCATAATTCGAAATAATCCATTATGCAAGTTGAAAGTCTAGGGGTAAAGTGGTACAACACATATAATTCATGAGTTATTACTATAATTAACCTAAAGTTTTTAAGAACAAAGATGAAATTTTTTTAAAAGTGGCTCTATTACAACCCTTATTTTTTTATCTTCCCACCATTTTTCTAAATAGACAAATCTTTAAAATTTAAAAATCAAATATTTTCTTCATACAACCCTTTTAATGTTACGGGAATAAAATCAAATCTTGAGATTTTTTTTCGCACCCACTAGTTGTGAAAATATCCCACTCATTTTTATCTTTTTCATCATTCTTCAACCTCTTGCTTTCTTGATAAAACTCACCAGATATATTAAAAGCATTTTTTTTATATTTTTTGTTCAAAACTATCAAAATAATACATAGACCAACTTTTGGGACTAACTCCAAATATATATTTTTTCATTTTTCTCCCAAAAAGTTAGAGTTCTTGAGGAATTTTTATAAAGTTCTAGCGAGAGAGAGTAAATTTCTTGGGCTCTTGAGAGAGAATGTTTAATTTTTAGGGTTCTTGAGAAAGTTACTTTCAATTTTTAAGGTTCTTAAGAGATAGTGTATTAATTTAACAAAAGGTTTGAAGTTTAGAATTCATAGTATATTCATCCATATAATAACGAAAACTAAATCTAATAAAATGAATTTGATTTTTTAAATTTTTTAAAAGGTGTATGGTTTTATAAAAGAATAGTCTAGTTGAGAAAGAAAATTCTAGCATTTAATATTATATGTGGTCATTTATGTCATTTCATATAATGTTATTAGCGTCACTAAATAAAAATTAAATGATAGGTGGGAAGAGAGAAAAAAAAAATAGCAATAAAGATCATTTTTTTTAAAAAAATATAGAGAACAAAGCTGTTAGACTTGTTAATCAGTTTAAAGACTAATTAGAGTATCTAATATTATTTAAAGGGCAGCATCGCACTCAAGTTGAAAGTAAATCCTTCATTACTAATTTTTTTCTTTATTGTTAGTTTTTAATATTATTTTTAAAAGAATCACAAAAATAAACAGTGAGATGTGTGCGTATCTGTTTTTTTTTAAAAAAAAAAAATTATCAAGTAATGCGATGAGTTAAAATATCAATAGGTTGTCAATTTCAATTTATTATAATTTGTAGTAAGGTCGGTTCGATTAATGAATTATGAATTATGTTTTGATTTAAAAAGAACATTCTAATTTATATCATGTGGAGTTATATTCTCATATGATGTTGACAACTTTTATTTGAAAAAATAGTGACGTAGGTTTAATCTTCAGTATAAGAAAGTGGACGTACACCATTGAAGAAACGTAGCATTGCACCGTGGATTCACGTTATCAAGTTATCAACTTTATACACCAACTCTCCTGAAAAGTAAAAGAAAATACAAAGATGAAATTTATGTACCAATTAATGTGACAATATTTTAATTTCGTTAATCAAATACTACTATACTAGCATAGTAGTGTCCAATAAAGTTCAGTGAAAACATAGATTTTAAGTTAGAAACAAAAAATCACAGTTTGATAGGGGTATAAAGTAATTAAGTAATAATTTGGAAGGCAAAATGTTGTTAAAACGGTAGGTGAGAACAGAAAATTATAGTTCGGTTAAAAAATTGTTTTTGAAAAAGGTTTTGTAATAGGTGCAATATATTAAGGAGTAGAGAAAGAAAAATGAGACGTGGTAGTTTACCAACAATGGCAATGGCATTGGTGTGGAACATATACTAGTTCGTTACTCAAAATTACTATACTTTTTTTTTCTTATATTAAACTATCATTTTATCTCTTTGAATTTCATCAAATCAAATAAAATAACTATAATAAACCTATGCGTAATTTATCTGGTAAGAGGGATGGGTGGAAGGATGAAGAGGATTAGAGGGAGAGTAATAGATGAAGAGTTATAATTAGAGATGTAAAGTGGGCATAGCCACATTTGATAAGCCCACACGAGCTTTACATCAGGCCTAAGCCTTGCCCGCCTAAAATGTGTACCAGTCTGGGCCGACCTCTATTCTTATTAAGAAGTCCGACACGACTCACAGGTCCACCCCATATTTTATGCTAGCCTAAGTGAGCCGTGCTTATGCGGGTTGAATATGGACCAAATTGTGAGCTTAAATTCGTTCTTATTCTGTGCTTTAAAATATCAAATATGTACTTATGTGAGTCAAAATATGAGCTTAAAACCTACTTATATTCTATTAAAATTTAAATAAATTAAAAATAAACAAAAATAAGTAAATAAATAATATTAAAAGCATATAAATGAAAATTTTAATTAAGATTTTTTTTAAAAAATTTTAATTAAGAAATATATTTAAAATTATATATAAAATGACTAAATGTGGGTCTAATGTAGGCCGGGCCGATGGGCCTAGAGATGTCAATGTACCAGGCCGGACGGTACCTTGCTTTTTCTTCGGAATATGGATCGGCCCACAAAGCCCGGTCCATATTGACATCTCTAGTTATAATTCCCTATTTGGTATGAGGGAGAGATGAAGGGACAAGAGAAGTGGACGGGAAAAGACTCCCTCTGGACCCACAAAACCTCATACTTCCAAACCAACTTTGGAAGGATTGGGGAGAAAAGAAAAAAGAAAGTAGAAATTAGCATATATACCTTCTCAAATAATTATTTGAAAAATTATAAAATGGGTAATATGATAATTTTATGAATAAAAATCCTCCATCTTTCTTATCCTCCATCCTTCACACCAAACAATTTAGGGGATTATTAGTTTATTACTCTTCACTCCCTCATTCACATTCTTCATCCTTCCTATTCTCCCTTCCTCCTATCAAACATAGCTAAATTATGAGCGGCTTTATTGTGAAGTCAATGTATTCATACACAGACTAATATACCCACCTTAACTTTCTTTTTCCTCTCTATTGAAATTTATTCTTGAAAGGGACCTGTCTCTTTATTTCCTCACATATAAAACAAAAGCATCTCAATTTATTTTGTAATTTTAGACGTATGATTACTTCAATTATTATTATTATTATTATTTTCGAGAAGAGGTACGACTACTTAACTATTGATGTATCTCATTTTTCTTTTCCTTGTATCCCTAATATTTAAAAAGACTACTCCTTTCTCCTTTGTTACCTATTGGTCGGGTAGTTAGACATAGGACCGAAAATTTTCTACACGACACGACTATTCGACTCGAAAACGACACAAAATAAATAAGTTTGAGTGACCTATTTTAATTTTCGTGTCAATTTTGGGTTAACACGTATAATACAAATAATAGAGAGGTGAGTTTTGGATCAACTCGTTTAACCCAAAAATGATCCGTATATCATGTTTAATTAAACGTGTAGTGTTCTACCGTGTTGATACAGTACAAATATGACATGTTTATTGATATTTTAATATTTTAAATGTGAATTAATTATTTTACACGTGTTTAGTTGAATTAATTAGTACATAATCGTATTAATCTTGAATAATCGTATCAAATAGGTCATAATATGACACATTATTAAACGGGTGACATGTGTTGTATCGTGTTACACATATATTAATCGTGTCGTATTCAAATTTAGTTTTTTAACACGTTTATTAATCATGACGTGTTCAGATTAAGCTGTTGTCATATCGTAATCGTGTCGATCTGAATACGACACGATAACACGAATTGCTAGTTGTAGTTATGCATGAAAATGAGAATATGAAAGATTTTTATATTTGCAATGAGTTTTATTTAACATTTAGGAACGTGAAATCTATTGGGTTTATGTAGCCATATTTTGGGATAAAACCAAACCTACCAAAACAGTAGATTTCAGATTAATCTGAAACTTGTGAACCCAGGGCAAAATACATAATTTCTTCCACCAAATTAAATTTGATAATTTCTAGAAAATGAGATTTACTTTTTATTATACAAAAATCCCAAAAAATGTAATTATTTGATATACGCCTATTAGAATCGAAAAATAAAAGGCAATACATTTCCATGTGTTCGGACATTCTAATAATCAGGAATAAGATTCCTATAAATAACCAAACGCAATCAAACTTGCATGCAACCATATCACCCTTCTAAACTTCCTCAATAAACTAAAAAACTTGAAACTCTATGTCCCTAATAGCTTTTGAAATTCTAAAACATTTGCTTGGATACTTTTTATTTTTTTCTTAAACCTAAATAAAAAGTAAAAATTTTCTTAAGAATTTGCTTGATAATATTCAATCACTTTTTTCAGTTGGAAAAATAAAAAAAACAAGAAAAAACATAAAATAAAGTAAGTGATTCGAAGCAATTAATGGCAGTTAATGTTTTAATAGTTTTTTCTTTTTTAAAAGTTATTCGTAACAAATATAAATATTTAAAAATGGTTAGTTTGGAGAGGAATAACTCCAATTCTAGCCGACCGAACTCAAGTTATACTTATCGTTTTCGTTTATAAAGAGGGGGAAAAAAAAAATAGCAAAGCCCCATTGAGAAACACCGTTCGTGTCCGAAAGCTAAGAGCCCTTAATTTACACTATTACCCCCAGTCCGCTTCAGGCGCAACAATAAAAGGACCTACAGAATCCAAAATGGCATTTATGTCATTTCAAGTCGAATGGAGTTCATAAAGGAAAAAAACTGAGGAGTGCTCAAATGAAAAATGCCAACTGGACGGTAGTTAGTACAGAAAAAAGGCCAAACATAATCGAGGTGTTCCACTTCTACCTTTTGAATTTCCACACACGAAAGAATTAAAAGAAAAAGCTTCAGAATCCGGAAAACCCTCGGGATCGCTGCTCCTAATCGTAAGTCCTAATTTTGATTTGAATTTTTATTTATAATTTTTGAGAAAACGATTTAAGCTAGATTTTTCTTTTTGAGATAATTAATAATTATGCAATTTCGTTTTGGGGATTTTAAATTTTAATTTTTGGATGTGGACCTTGAAAGTTGAATTTGGTTTGTATTTAGATCGTTGGTAGTATTTACATTTTGATGCAATATATTGCATTTATTGCTTGTTGTTGATTGTTTATTATGTGGGTTTCAAGTGATTCTTCGTCATAGCTGGTTTTTTTTTTTTTTTTTTTTTTTTTTTTTTTTTTTTTTTTTTTTTTTTTTTTTTTTTTTTTTTTTTTTTTTTTTTTTTTTTTTTTTTTTTTTTTTTTTTTTTTTTTTTTTTTTTTTTTTTTTTTTTTTTTTGGGTAATATTTTTTAACTGGGTTCTTATGATTGTTTTTATTTAAGTAAAACTGAATTCATAATCTGTTTTCGAACAATGAATTAATTTAATTTTTTTTTTAAAATAGCTTTGATTCTATAATTTGGAGAAGTTCTGAAATTTTAAAAGCAGAGATATGATTGGTTAATTGATTCTAGGGGTAAATGTGGGTTTTATTTATTTAATTTTTTTATTTTGATTTTTATGATGATGATAGTAGGCACATTGATGAAATATAAGAGAACAACTTGAATTGATTGATAGGAAGGATTGCAGAATTTGTAAAAGATGGCTTGCAGAGGATGCTTGGAATGCCTATTGAAGCTTTTGAACTTCTTGTTGACTCTTGTGGGTCTGGCTATGGTGGGTTATGGGATCTACTTGCTAGTTGAGTACAAAAGGGCTACCGATAACACCCCGACGATAGCGTCTGTTGGTGATGATCATAGTTTGATACAACTTGGCCGACCATTGCTTGCTGTGTCACTCTCAGCTAACATCTTCGATAATTTGCCGAAAGCTTGGTATGGCTACCGCCCATTTGGATCAACGAATTCATTTCAAGTTTATAAGGATTTGCTAACTAAGCACTTTTCTTATTTTGAATAATGCTTACTTTGCACTTTTATTCTTTGTGATATGCTTATCTTGTTCGATTTGATTTTCTCAAGTTTTTCTTGCTTGGATGTATAAATGGTTGAGGACGATGATTTTCATCTTATTGCTTCATTTTCTGAAACAATCTTTTTTTTCCCTCATAATAATCAGTTGGAACACACACACTCACACACACGTGCTACTGTGCCAGGTTTCTTGTTGTTTTTCTTGGATTGCGGAATTCCCGGAAAACTGTCTACATTCAATAGCTGTAAATTTTCGTACTCTTTTTTGGTTGTAATGTTTATTCATCATCTTTTTCAATTGCAACTTCATATGGATTCCTTTGCTAAATGTTTTGTGTACCCTATTTTACTTTGATAGGACATAAATTATTTGCACTTACCTTTTATCTACCATCATTTTAGTGAATTGGGGGAAGATCGCCCCTTGCATAGAAGCAAACTATTATTGATAGCATCATTATCAAACATATCAATCATCAAGATAAAAACCCATTTCCATAAAGGGACGTTTTGCGGGGTTGGTAAGAATAAGATGATCATTTATCACCTTTATTGTTCAATTTGTTAGTGAAGTCTCTGGTAGATTAGTGGATCAAGCAAAAGAAGCTTCTCATTTTGAGGGTTTTTGGGGTTGGTGAGAATAAGATTTCAGTATCTCATTTGCGATTCGGTGATGATACAATGTCCAGCTTGGCTTCAATTCTAGGTGGATATTCTTCTCTATTCTGGAATTCAGGTTTTAAGTAATTTAACATGGTTATTCCAGTGCACATTCTTCCCCTTTTTATTAAAAAGATAAAGGACATATGATTTACTCCACCATGTTCTTTTCAGTAAATTCCTTATTTATTATTGTAGAAGGGTTGAGAGAAAAGAAGAAAGAAATACAAAAAATGTAAACTTTAGTGTAAGCAGCTTGATTCTCTGCAAATGCCTGTTGCATCTTTCTTCAGTTTTTTACTTTGTGATTATTATTTCTTTCATTGAAAGCCTTATTCATATTATTTTGTTATCTACCGGTCTTTAACATAATTGCAGTATTAAGTGGATATTGCTACTACCAGTGTCATCTTTGAGCTTCCTAATGATTTGGCTTCACTCGAGTTTTCAGGTTCATCTACTTATTTATTGGAATTGGGGCAATTCTCTTCATCATCTCGTGTTTTGGTTGTGTTGGAGCAGTAACTCGGAATGGCTGTTGCTTGAGTTGTGTATCCTAATTATTCTTTCAGTTCTTATGCAAATCTAAATATCCTAATGGGAATGTCCAGCTATATCCAGCGATAATGGGATAATTAGCTTTAAAAAGAAAAAAACAAATCTCAATGATAATGTCGTACCAATAGCATGTAGCATTGCCCTCCATACTTGTGATATTTGGTGGCAATTCAATGCGTGTGTGCCATGACTTTTTCGTTTATTGGTGATAATTGGTTTCCTTAAGTCAATCTAGTATTCAGTGTTGGTAATCCTATTGATCTTGGTGGAGCTTGGATGTGCAGCCTTTATATTCTTCGACAAAAGCTGGGAAGAAGTAAGTGTTGTTTTGTTGTTTTCTAATCCAATATTGTCCGGTTGGTTATCTGATCAGTGTTACAAGTTACTTTCAGGAAATTCCAACTGATAAAACTGGAGACTTCGACAAGATATATGCTTTTCTGAAAGAGAACTGGAAAATTGCCAGATGGGTTGCTCTTGGAGCTGTTGTTTTAGAGGTAAGCATGAACTGTTGCCACTCGTTTTGTGGAGAATCATATTCCATTTATACAACTTACATGATTGCATGCAGAACAATCTCTCTTCTCTCTCGCCCAGTCTCTCTGTGTATTTATTATGTAATTTAGAGTTAGATCTAATCAGGTGATTCTCTAATTTCCTTACCTATCACATTATACTACATTTTTACTGTATCTGGTGCTTGATTAAATTTCTTAATGATGTAACTCTTTCTTTTTCAACTCGAATTGTAATGAAGATCAAGGATTTGTACTTACTTTGGTGGACAGTTGTTGGATTCTGTGTTATATTTGTGGGGAGTGTTTAAAATGGACCATTTTCCCATGACAATATGATCATGTTCCACCAAAAATAGATTTTTCTTTGCTACAGAAAGCTACCAAAAGGTTTAGAAGTGCGAAATTTATTTGCAAGGAAGGAAGATAAAAATTAAAACATATCTGTTTGTCCTGTGAACAAGACATAATAATGCTTTTACTCTCTACTTCTGTTAAAGTTTTTTCTGTTGGCTAGGAATTTCTTCGGATTCAAATCAATGAATACATTGTTCTTTTTATCTTGGTGTTTTAGTAGTTTTGATACTAGTTATTTCTTACACAAAGAGGACTATGAGTTCTAGAAAAAGTTCCACTTTATGCTGTTTCCTCAATTGAATGGGCCTAGACATCAATAAATAATCGTTCATACAACCTTTTTGCTCCATAACTGGTATTATACTCTATTTGTGAATTTGAACTCATGAACTTCCCGACATTCTCTTTTATGATCAAGAGAGCAGCTAATATTAAGTTTCAATGTGAATGGTAAGTTCAATCTTGCTTAAAGTGTAGGGAGGAAGTAATATGAGTTTGTTTTTTCAATCAAGAAACAGAAATTTCATGAACGCAAGTTGTGGAGATAAGTATTTGGTGGTATGTCTTATGATACTGGTACCTTCACATTAGTTAAGAGATTTTATTATTATTATTATTATTTTCTTTTCCCGGTTGTTGGGGGAGGGGTGTTAAGGGACGTGTTTCTCTGAATAGAGGAATGCAAGCAACAAATGCTAGATAACTTGTTAGCACAGTAGTATGATCAGTATTCTTTATTAGCCTCATGGTATTGAATTCACCAGAAAACTGATTTTTCTGTTTCTTGATGTGCCTGGTTAGACATTTTAACTACATTTTTATTAAATTTCAGGCTCTGCTTTTCTTGTTGGCCCTTCTGGTTAGGGCTGCTAACAGGCCAGTTGAGTATGATAGTGATGATGAGCTCATTGCACCAAGGCAACAAATCCGGCAGCCGTTGATCAACAGACCACCAGCTCCAGCAACAGGTGTACCTGTAGCTGGAACCCTTGATCAGCGTCCAAGCAGAAATGATGCTTGGAGTACTCGCATGAGGGAAAAGGTGATATATGTTCATGAAAGAATGTTTTCTTCATTGCAGTAACAGCTGAAACTTTCTCTCTTTCTTTCTTTCTTATAAAAGATACCTGAATTTTTGGCACCCTGTTTTCCTGGTTTTGATAAAGTTATTGGTTTTTAAATATAAACTAAGATGGGGAGGTATTGCTGCTCTAAAATATATGTAGAAGCTGGTTTCTATCATGTTCTCTTGGTCTGTGAATGATTAATTTTCTGTTTATACGTTTACTTTGATGTAATATCTTCTACCTGGCCTTTGGTTCTAATACTACTGCTCTACATTGGTTTCATTGCATATAAAACAGTACGGGCTCGATACTTCCGAGTTCACATACAATCCGAGTGAGTCAAATAGATACCAGGACGCCACCAATCAACCAACAGAAGAAAGGAGTCGCTGCACTATCATGTGAGAACTTAAGATTTTAACCAAAAATCAGATCTGGGTTGGCGTCTGAAGACTGATCTCTGTGACCATGGTGTGTAAGTTCAAGCTTTTGGGAATTCCCTTCATTGAGTTTGTGTAGAACAGAAAATTTTCAGGGTCTTTTTAATCGTATCAGTGTGTATAATTATGTTGTTACTTTAGTGGAGTCAATTTGAGTATTGTTTGTTACTTTAGTGGATTCGACTTTGAGCATAGTTTTATTGACGGAGCTATGAAAACAACAGGTTCATTTATGGGACATAAAACGTGAACTGCTTTCAATGGTATAGTTTGCTTTCAATGGTATAATTTGAAATTTGACAAGTACCACCAATTGCCAGTATGGGCAAGCATGGTGGGCAGTAAATTTTATTGATGTTTTATGCTAGACATTTATGGTCCAATCAAGAAGCAAGACTAAATGTTGCACTCTAATTAATTGAATCAAGATATTTCTTGTAAGGTAGTACACCAAGTGCTTTGTAGCAGGATGACTTGCTCAACAGCTCAAGCAATTTGAAAAATAGCATTGGGGTACCGTATATATATATATATATATATATATTTCCAGTTAGCAACTCAGTGACAACATTATGCTTCTCGTAAGTAGGATTGTAGAAGTAAAATACTGGGCATAAAATAATAATCGCTATTGTTTGAAGCTGCACAAGATTATTTATGAACTGTGTAATAATAGAGAACTATTTTCCTGAATTAATTTATGGGATATGTAGCAATAGTTTGACCAAGTGGCTAACAGTTCTGAGATTTTGACTCTTTCATACTTCTAGTAGAACTATTCTGAACTTAGTGGATCCCGCGGTCTTAGGGTTTCTATATTACTCGCTTAAATTGTCCATCTTTACCGTCAGCAAGAAATCTTTGTATAAAAACAAGGCATTTAAAGCATCTTTGACTAAGAATTGACATTCTATACTTAGATTAGGACAATTTGATAAATACTAACTTCATATTGATGTGCCAATAAATTAATTCAATTCTAATAGAATTTAGTGTATTAGGTTATATTAAGAATAATGCTATTGGTACCATATGGTACTTAGTACCACATGATGTGTCAGCATGTCACTGGTTAATTATAATTATAATTCAAGTGGGACTCATGTGAGATCTAATTTATTAATTAGAATTTTTAAGTGACAAATAGATACATCATTGTGGTGCTGGGTATTACTGGTACCCCATAGCATTATTCTTATATTGAATGTCTTTTAGAATAATTGAATTTAAAATTTTACTTCTCACATACTTTAGTGCACTAGGTTGCATTACATGTGTTAGAAGAATTACATCTTAGCAATTTAATTCTCAAACAAATTTAACGCACTAGGTTTACATTGAATTCTATCGAGAGTTAAATTAGTAGTTTAAACTTCTTATAATATAGTGCATTGGTTCCATTTGTTTGAATAATTAAGTTACTAATTTAATTTTTACAAAATTTAGTGCATAGGTTACATTAAATGTTTGTTAATCGAGAATTAAAATGACTAAAACTCTCACAACAAATAATATTAAGTTGCTTCAATAATTTGTTAGATAATTTATTTAAAGTGCAAGTTCATCAGAAGGTGGAAAGATCTCACAATTAGATTTGTTGAGGCAATAAATGTTAAGTTAAAATGGCACAAAATATTTACTTCTCCACGTAGGTAAAGTAATTGTTTCATCTTAAAGCCTTTTTATCCTTAATTAATTATCCTATACATACTTAGTTTTGCATAATAGAAGAATATGAATCAAGCAAACTATTATGAAGTATGATCTCGAATCACTCAATGGGATTGTATTACCATACTGAAACTTATAAAAGTGATTCTAGAGAATCTTTGCTTGTATTGTAGCAATGTATAATAATTCTCATCAATAGCGACGGTGGTCGAAATTGTATTTTACCATGGTCAAAGTTGTTCGACTAGGTTCAAATTTTCATTATATTACAGAAATGTGAGGGTAATTTTAGATTTGCAAATTTTCATTGGAAAAAAAACACTTTCATGTAAATTAGCTCTAGTTTGTCTCATATTTCTCCTTTATCTTTGGAATTTGGTAAAAAATGATTGAGGAATGCTAGGTCTACTCTCTAATATGCTTTATAATATTATTACAATGTAATATTTTTTAGTGGAATCTACAAGTCAAATAAAGAGATATGACTAGCACTCTCAAGACGATAATATGACCTAAGATTTTAGTATTAATATTAATAATGCTTGTGAGTAGTGATACTACCTATTCTATCACTTCTTCACCACCACCTTCGGTGGCTCCTACTTGTCACTTCTGCGAAATTCATTCTCTCTCTCTTCATGTTATCTCTCTAAGTACTTACATTTTTCCACCAATTTTAACGCATGAACAAATCTTTCTTTCTATGTTTATTTTTGCCCTTTTTATTTTCAAACCCACACAATCATGTCTTGTTAATTCTCTCTTTGAGATGTTTTGGTACTAAAAGCAAGCAAATTAACTGGGTAGGACAGCTTGTTTCTTTTTGTATTGTTGTGATTGTTTTTGTGCCTCATTAGTTTCGATTATTGATTTGCTTTACTGTGAAAAGTTGGTGATCGGTTTAGACAGAAGCTATGTCTATATATGTACTCATATATATTTGGTCATGTTAATTAAGCCTCCGTAATTTGTCTGTTAGTTACTAATATATTTGGTCTTTGTTTGCTTCCTAACAATGTTAAAATCAATAACATGAGTTGTCAGTTGATGAGAGATATAGATATCACCTTGATAAGCTGTAACCTGTGTTTGGCTTATAAGAAAGTGAAAATAACTAAGGAGTAATCTCAGTTTGGCATATGTTTTTTCATTGTAATTTTATTTATGTTTATCCTTTGAGGCCATTATTGTCCTTTTTTTTTTTTGGGTACTACATTAAAAAAAGGATATATAGGAATAAAGAATATGGGCGCGTCTACAGTAGGGGTGCTCCTACGTAGGGCCCTGTCTATTCACTGTTGGATGGGAATCTGTATATAAATAGATTCTCCACAGATTCCCGTTATTCCCCACAGATTCACATCCAACGATAATTAAGGCATGACCCTACGTAGGGACGCCCCTACCGTAGCCATCTCCAAAGAATATATGTAACAAAAATCTAATACCTAACCTTTTAATCACTTCTTTTTTGGAACTGAATAACCTGATGGCAATGAGTTTTAGCATAAAGCTAATCCTTTATTGTACTTTCCACATCACATCAAGAATTTAACTCCTATCGACTGTCAGCAATATGCATTATCTATTAGAAATCTAGTAGATAAGAGCCATTATTTTATTGTTGTTATTTTGTTTATGAAAGTGAAATAATAACAGTAAAAATCTTCTAAAATATGATATGTGAAAAAAAAAATCTTTTGAAAAAAAAATGCAAGAAGTAAAAGTGTTTAAAAGTAATAAGCTTTTACCGACATGAAACGTATTGCCTTCTTTTGGGAAAAAAAAATCTTAAGACTAAGAGTGCATGATAGTTTAACGATGAAAAATTCTGAAGAAATAATTGATGCTTTATACACATACTAATTGAGATATTGTTAGTCAAAAATTATATATATATATATAGGGGGATGGCTACGGTAGGGGCGTCCCTACGTAGGGTCATGCCTTAATTATCGTTGGATAGGAATCTGTAGGGAATAACGGGAATCTGTGGAGAATCTATTTATATACAGATTCTCATCCAACGGTGAATAGACAGGGCCCTACGTAGGGGCGTCCCTACTGTAGACCCGCCCATATATATATATAACATATATAAGAACAAATAAAATACTAGAATTTCAATAGAATAACAAAATAACAATAATTATACCAAAGCAATAGAACACTCAAATGACAATGAGGATCCGAGGCTTGTGTTTCACACAATCCCCTTAAAACAGATTCGCCTCCTCTCGGTCGGTGCTTGAGGTCGTTAGGCGTCTGTCTCCCAGGATACAACGGTTGATGAGCGGCGTTTGTTGCACCACAAGCGCTACTCCGGCGAACTGAAAGAAAATGCCCAAATTCTACCACACTGAGGCCTATACTCTAGAAAATTTTGAGAAGAGAGGAAAGACAAGAGAGAACGAAAGATTTCTTCTGAGCGTGTCTTCCTGAAGGAAGGAGGAGTCAATTTATAGGCTTCATATGGGAGTTGTTACAAATTTGGAATTAACTAAGATTTAATTCCAAATAAA
>JXTC01000615.1:92996-126589 GCA_002914845.1 Trema orientale | reverse complement strand
AAACCTTTAAACAAAATTCCTTTTCCAAAAAAAATAATAGAATATATATATAGAGAGAGAGAGAAACGTGTACACAAAAGGAAAACTCCTTAATGGTGACTAAGAGAATTAAAAGGGAAAAAAAAAATATGACTGCAGAATTTTTTTTTTCTTTTAACGCAGACAGAGCACAAAGCTTTAGAATTCCAGCAAGCAACCTGTTTGTCCTTTAACACAAAATCTGTTTTAAGTTGTTAATCAAAAATTATATATATATATATATAACATATATAAGAACAAATAAAATACTGGAATTTTAATAGAATAACAAAATAACAAAAATTATACCAAAGCAATAGAACACTCAAATGACAATGAGGATCCGAGGCTTGTGTTTCACACAATCTCCTTAAAACAGATTCGCCTCCTCTCGGTCGGTGCTTGAGGTCGTTAGGCGTCTGTCTCCCAGGATACAACGGTTGATGAGCGGCGTTTGTTGTACCACAAGCGCTACTCCGGCGAACTGAAAGAAAATGCCCAAACTCTACTACACTGAGGCCTATACTCTAGAAAACTTTCAGAAGAGAGGAAAGACAAGAGAGAACGAAAGATTTCTTCTGAGCATGTCTTCCTGAAGGAAGGAGGAGTCAATTTATAGGCTTCATATGGGAGTTGTTACAAATTTGGAATTAACTAAGATTTAATTCCAAATAAAACGTTTTATACAAAACGTTTTAGAAATCGATCAGTTTCTTAAACAATTTTAATCTAAATTAGATTAAAATTTGTAACTCTCCAAAAGCGCTTTACACAAAAAACGTTTAAAACTGACCTGTTTCCCTAAACAAATTTAATCTATACTAGATTAAATTTTGTAACTCCAAAATAAATTTGGCAGTTCCAAACCAGGTCTGGCAGTTTCATTTTTCCAACAGATATAGTATCCATCTCGAATTTAAATGTTTACCTCATTACTAAAATGTTAATACTACTGTGCATGCACTCAAAAGAAAATTCAAGCTATTAAATTTTTGACGCTTTAGTCTTTTTTGACGACATTTTTGTTTATGTTTCTTAAAGACAGAATGAAGAATAGAGATTATCTCAAATAGCATATCGAATACATCTTCAATATTCATTTCACCTTGGAAAAAAAAAAAAAAGAAAAATAAAACTTTACCATACAGAAAATAATGCAGTAAAATAAAACTTTACCATACAGAAAATAATGCAGTACAAAACAAACTCCAGCATCTCACAATTTCGATTAGTAGTATGAATGCAAGGTATATCTAGCACTACTAAATTACTAATTAGTGTGTCATGCTAGGCACAATATATACTTTTATAAGATGGTTAAGTTTAACTATGCTATATCTAGTATCACACTTTTGATGCCTCTAATTCAAATTGACTATCACATACGTATGTATAGTATGTAGATAGATCAAACTTGCGAACTGAACCCTGTCCCCTAAGTTGGCTTTGTTGTCACCATTTTCTTTATCAGGTGACTTTTTTTTTTTTCCCAAAGCAGAGCCAGAAGCAAATCCAAAATATAGCTTCTCTTCACACACCAACATATAGAAAGTGTAAACGCATTTTAAATTGCACATGACTAAATTCTATATGTTCCTTTTTTTTTTTTTTTTTTTGGAACTTCATATGTTGTTCTTTTTATTATACACATATTTTAGGCTAATATTAATTCTCATTGTTGGCAGGAAAGGATATTTGGGTCAATACATTTTAATATTTTGTATTTTAATTGTTTGTTTCACGTATACATTGTATTTTGGCTATTATCTTTTAGATTTCCTTTCAAAAGAAAAAATATTATCTTTTGGATTTAAAAATTGTGTCAAATTCGTAATTTTTTTGAAAATAAAATTCATACTCTTAAGTGTTATACATATCTTAAGCAATGAATTACCAAAATATCCTTGTAGGATTTAATTCATATTTTTAAAATTAATTTTTAAGTATACAACGAGAGAGAGGGGAAAGAGAGAGAGGAATACCAATTTAACTTTTAAATTAGAATTCCTAAATATTTGTTATTTTGGTTTTTAGTTTTAACTTTTAAAATATTTGTTTAAATCCTAAAGGGGAGGCAAATTTTGACTAAAACATGGTATGAATTTGTAATAAGAGAAATACTGAGATAATTTCTAATCTTATTACTTGGCATGTGACCTTCACTAGTAATTTTATAATGTGAAAGAGTAGCGTTGATAATGGACAAAAGACAAAGTATAAAATGACCAAAATTCAATAAAATATAAAAATGTCATTTCTCCAAGATCTTTTATGATTTCACCGTAGGAGCTTATACTTTCATATCTGGTGATTTCCTAACTTGAACTTATTCTTGGTGATTAGTATATGCCGATGTTGAAATCCATGCAGGTTAATGATTTTTATTGTTGTGTAATTATTTGGACTATGACTATATATTTTTGATTGTTGACCATCTAGTCTCATAGTTTATATGGGATGTATCAACGATTAATTGGTATTGATGTGAAAAAAAAAATTAACTTTTATACGTTATGAATTTATATGAACTCTAACCTATAACAACTAAAAATAGACAATTGCAACTACAATTCTTTTAAAACAGGGAAAATATCAGAAGTCTCTCTTTTTGTTTTAGCAAAATACACGTTTTGATATTTTGCTTTCAACAGAATTGCAAAATGTGACCCTTTGCTTTGTCGAATAAGGTGAAAACTATTCCCTTTTGACAAATTTTCTATTGACTTTTATTAAATTTTTTCTAAAATAGCCAAAATGCTCTTGGTCAAATAGCCAAATTATCAACTAAACTAGGGGTGTGCAAAAATTTGACTGGGCCGACCAACCCGGCCAACCCAACCCAACCCAGGCCGATTTTGACGGGTTCTGGGCTTCTATTGGATTAGATTGGGTTGAAAATGAAAAGCCTGACCTTCATTTACTCGGGCCACGGGTTATGGGCTTCACAAGCCGATAGAGCCTATTAGAATTTCTCACCATGTTGAAGAAAGCTAAAGAGTAAAATAAAAGAAGATACACAAAGAGAAAACTGATTTTTTATTACTATCTCTTTCATTACAGAAAAGATTAAGTATATATAGCTGAAGCTATAACAATAATGCTAACAGAAAAACTAACTAACAATTCCTTGAGCTAATCACAGTATGACAGCTGTACAAAGACTAACTAATTAGTTATTAGGCTTAACTAATCTCAAACCAACGAGGTCTCTGTCCTAACAGTCTCCCTCAAACTCAGAGTTGAAAAACCTTCAATTCTGAGTTTGTCTCTGTGAGCATGAAAATGAGTACTGGAAATTGCTTTGGTAAAGCCATCTGCAACTTGGTCTAATGAAGGAATATGTTGGACGTTTAGAGCTTTACTAATTACTTTTTCCCTAACAAAATACAAATCTAACTCAATATGTTTTGTCCGAGCATGTAATACTGGATTTGCAGCTAGCATCACTGTACTCAAATTGTCACACCACACAGTAGGAACTCTGGAACTGACAACTTGTAGCTCTGAAAGTAGAGACTGTATCCAAGTCAACTCTGCTATTGTATTAGCCAAACTACGGTACTCAGCTTCAGTATTAGATCGTGAGACTGTGCTTTGCTTCTTGGACTGCCAGGCTACTAGATTGGAACCAAAGAAAATGCTGAAACCAGAAGTGGACCTATGATCATCCGGATCTGAAGCCCAGTCAGCATCACAGAAGGCTACTAGATCAAGACTCGTGGGTTTTTGCAGATGAATGCCAAAATCTAATGTTCCACTCAGGTATCTAAGAATTCGCTTGACAGCTAACCAGTGAGACTAAAGAGGATTTTTCATGAATTGACACACCTTATTCACACTATAAGCAATTTCGGGTCTAGTAACAGTAATATACTGTAATGCCCCAACAGTGGACCTGTATAGTTGAACATCTTCTACAGGATCACTTCCATATGCTGACAATCTTAAACCACTAGTCATAGGTGTAGAAGTAGACTTGGCAAACTGCATCTTGGTTTTGCATAGTAGATCTTTCATATATTTTGTTTGAGAAAGATGATAGCCTTGAGAAGTATAATGAACCTGTATTCCAAGGAAGTAGTTGAATTCACCAAGATCTTTAAGAGCAAACTCTCTATTCAAATCAGTAACTAGCTGGGACAAGAGACTAAGATCACTTCCTGTGACTAGTATGTCATCGACATATACTAGGATTAAGGTGGTATGTTGAGAAGTAATCCTAAGAAACAAAGATTGATCTGCCTTGGCTAATGAGAATCCAAAACCGATTAGTGCAGCTTGAAGTTTTTCAAACCAAGCCCGAGGAGCTTGTTTCAAACCATATAAAGCTTTGTGGAGTTTGCAAACCAATGGAGTAATTGACTGCGAGACCTGCTCAAAACCTGGTGGTTGTTCCATGAATACTTCTTCATGAAGAGTGCCATTTAAAAAGGCATTATTAATATCTAATTGTCTAACAATCCACCCTTTACTAAGAGCTAGTGTAAGAACTACTCTGATAGTCACTGGTTTCACAATTGGGCTGAAAGTCTCAGTGAAATCAAAACCAGCTTGTTGGTGGAAACCTTTTGCCAATAAACGAGCCTTGTATCTATTAATAGACCCATCAGGATTCTCTTTAAGTTTAAATACCCATTTGCATCCTATTGCTTTTCTTCCTGAAGGTAACTCCACAAGACTCCAAGTTTTATTCTTTTCTAGAGCCATTAGCTCATCCAGCATTGCACTTTTCCATTTATCATGTTGCAAGCCCTCAACAACACTAGTAGGTTCAGAGACTGTGAGATAAACACGAGGCTTATGAATACTTGATTTGGATCGAGTGCGCATAGCATGAGTATTAGTTGGAACATCATCATGAGAAGAAATAGTAGAATCCGAAACATCAGTACTAGTAGCACAAGGAGCAGCACAAGTAGGAATTTCAGAACTTTGTGATTTAGCTTGTAATGCAGAAGGAAGTGTAGAAGTAGTAATATCAGCTAGTACCTGAGAATCATGAGCAGCAAAAGTAGTGTAGAAGAAGGACTAGATGAAGGACAAACATTAGGAACAGTAGCATACGGAGTGACAGTTGGAATTACAGCACTAGGTAAACCAAAATCAGTAAAAGTAGAAGCTGACACTTTAGAATTTAAAGCTGAATTAGCAAAAGGAAAACTGTGTTCATCAAAGATAATATCCCTTGTGATATAAATTTGACCAGTTGGAGCTAGACATTTGTACCCCTTATGATTGAGACTGCACCCTATAAAAGTGCATGGAACAGACCTGAAATTGAGTTTGTGTGTATTATAGGGCCTGAGATTAGGATAACAAGAACAACCAAAGGTTCTAAGAAAGGAATAGACAGGTTTAGTGTGAAATAAAACTTCAAGAGGAGTTGTATTGTGTAACAGTGGAGTAGGAAGTCGATTTATAAGAAATACAGCTGTTCTAAAAGCTTCATCCCAAAATTTAAGAGGCATTGAGGCATGAGTAAGAAGAGTTAAGCCCTTGTCTATAATATCTCTATGTTTTCGCTCAGCTGTACCATTTTGTTCATGTGTATTGGGATAAGAATTACGATGTATAATGCCAGTTGTGGTAAGAAAATCAGTAAAGGCCCTATATTCCCCTCCCCAATCTATTTGAAGTTGTTTAAGTGGATAACCAAGTTGTAACTCTGCTTGTGTCTTAAAATTTTAAAAGGTTTTAAAAGCTTTAGATTTGTTTCTCAGCAAATAAAACTACGTAAACTAAGAGTAAGCATCAGTAAAATGAATATAATATCGATAACCATTAGAAGAGGGAGTAGGAGAGGGCCCCCATAGATCAGAATGAACAAGTTTTAAAGGAGCATTATACTGAGTAGTTGAGTGTGGAAAGGAAAATTTATGGAGTTTACCAATACAACATGCAGAACAAAAAGAATCTGAAATTTTATTGACAATAGGTAGATTACAATTGTGAAGAACAGTTTGTACAATCTTTGACGATAGATGTCCTAGTCTATTATGCCAGTCTTGATACAAAAGTTTTACAGATGACTGAGTACAAGAATAAGCTGACATTGTATTATTAGTAACTATAGGGTTGGCAGATGGACTAGAGGATGACACTGCTGCTGGAAGAAAAGGAAGCTGAGTATGATCAAAAGTATAGAGGCCATTCTTGAGGTTCCCTTTCAATAAAATCTGGTGGGTAGTCTGATCCTTGACAAAACAAGAAGTAGAGTGAAACTCAAAATAAACAGAATTATCTTTAGCAAATTTAGAAACACTCAACAAATTCTTGGTGATATCAGGAACATGTAAAAGATGTTGTAAAGAGAGAATACGAGAAGATAAGGGAGAAACAAAAGAAGAGTGACCAATGTGCCTAATGGACAGACTTGTGCCATCTCCAACATGGATTTGCTCTGGACCATCATACTCTTCACTGATCATCAGATTGCTCGAATCAGGAGTGACATGATTTATAGCACCAGAATCTGGGTACCAATTAGTGTCCCAAGAGGTGGCTGGAGTTGTCAACATAGCATGCATCTGAGATTATGGAGTTGATGAGGATTGAGACTGTACTCCCATGAAGGATTTGTCAAACCTGTAAAAACAATTCAGCACAACATGGCCAAACTTCCCACAAAGTTGACATTGTGGCTTGCCACGAGTTTGAGTCCAACCAGACCTGCCTCCTCGACCCTGAAATCCACTTCGGTGATTAGGAAAACTACTATACTGCTGAAAACCACCACCAGAGTTAGTGAAATTCCTGTGTTGAGAGCCACTTCTATGATAAAAATTTCCAGGACCACGAGGATTGTAACTTGAGGGAGCTCTGGGAAATGGAGATTGAGACGAAAACCCTCTGTTGGGTTGAGATTGAGTAGCCAAATTTGCCATATTTGGACTGGAATCAAGTTCTTTTGTGTTTTTCTCAATTCTACTCTCTTGAGCTAACAACAAAGATTCAACTTCAGCTACTGTATATTGCTCAGTACGAGAAGACAAAGAAATAATAAACGTATCATACTCTTCTGGGAGGCCATTAAAAATTGCCTCAATGTGATCACTAGATGACAGAAAATGTCCAATAGAGGCCAGTAAATCAACATTATTCTTGATCTTTAAAAGATAATCATTAAGAGAAAGATCCCCTTTCTTTGTGTTCTGAAGCTGAGTCTTAAACTGATTAATCTTAGCTCGAATTTGTGAGGCAAAATACTGAATAAGAGTCTGCCATACCTGCCCAGAAGTCTTGCAACCCACCATACGAGTAAGAATGCTCTCGGTCATAGAGGAAAGAAGCCATGAGAGGAGCAATTGATCTTGTTGTTCCCATTCTAGAAACGTTGGATTGATCTGTTGATTTGTTTCATCTGTTGCAGACAGGTACTTCAATGGTGCCGAATCAGATTGAAGAAAAGATTGAAGATGATTCCCTCGAACTGCAGCTTGAACTTGCTGCCTCCATAAAAGAAAATTGGTTTCACACAACCTTACTGAAACAGAGTGAGTAAACGTTACTGGAACAAAATGAGAGGAAGAAGATGAAGCTGTGTTGGTCTGTGCGGAAGCTAGGTTCACCATTAATGGTGGGAATTGCTCTGATACCATGTTAGAATTTCTCACCGTGTTGAAGAAAGCTAAAGAGTAAAATAAAAGAAGATACACGAAGAGAAAACTGATTTTTTATTACTATCTCTTTCATTACAGAAAAGATTAAGTATATATAGCTGAAGTTATAACAAGAATGCTAACAGAAAAACTAACTAACAATTCCTTGAGCTAATCACAGTGTGACAGCTGTACAAAGACTAACTAATTAGTTATTAGGCTTAACTAATCTCAAACCAACGAAGTCTCTGTCCTAACAGAGCCCAACCCGGCCGAACTTCTATTTACTTATTAAAACATATATATATTGGAAAAATATATAGAAAATATAGAAATTCGGACACTTAACCCTGTCACTCTTTATCTTTCTCAGCCGCCTCCCTTACAAGACGAATCCTAAAAACTCTCTGCCTCTCACTCTCGTCACTCTCACAGTCCAAAACCTTCACTCTCGCCTCTCCCACACTCATAGAATCTCACTCTCTGCCACAAACAATCTCACTCTCATCTCCCTCACCATTCTCTCCTTCCCACTCTTATTTTTCTCTCTTTTTCTCATTCACTCACTCACAGACCTGACTATACAACAGCTTATCCTCATGACTCATAAGGTCATATTGTTGATTGAAAGACTCTAAGAGCACCGATTCAAGAACTATAGTAGCAAAGATTCAAGGACGTTCACTTGGTAAGAGTCCATTTCATAATATAGAGCATTTCTTTAAATGCTTGACATTGTGCTCTGTTTTTTTCGTATTGAGTGTGTTTTTTTTCCCAATTTTTTTTCAGCTGTAGCTCTGCTTTTTTAGTGTCAATATTCGTGCTTAATTAGTGTTTTATTCTATAATTTTAGTACTTAGTTTGAGTGTTCAAATTTGCTTGATAAGTTAACTTTATTGGATTTTATTTCTAGTATATGTTAATTTTGTTGACTATGAACTGTACTTAATATCTTCATTACATTAGTTGGTACTGTTTGTGTTCTAATGTGCTTGATAATGATAAGTTGATTCTATTCTACCGAATTTAATTTTTATTATGAACACAGGTAGCTTTTGGACTATGGACATAGATTATGGTTACTGAAGATGAACTATGTTTATTTGATATTGTTATCTGGTTGTATATATATTTTTACTGGACTCGGACTTTAATTTCATGCTATAATTATGTTCTTAATGGACTTGATCAATCTTGGAGTTTTATGGACATTATGTTGTGTCATTGTTTTAAGATTGTATGATCTGTGTTTTTTCGTTTTTTTTTTTTTTGTTATTTATAGCAGCTTTTAGTTCTCTTCTACAAGCCCATGTTCACAAAATATAAGGCCATGTCCAAAGCCCTTTTTTCCTCTCTTAAAATACCTTTGAGCCGATTGGGCCGACCCAACCTAACCTAAGGCAGACAACAATAAGGCCAATTCGGCTTAGAGGCCCTATTAGGTTGAAAATTTAGTAATTTAAATGTGTTGGGTTGGCCTAGAAAATTAGTACAAACCGGCCCAACTCGGCCGATGAACACCCCTAGATTACTAAACTTATAACCAAACAACTTAAAATGTTAATCAAATTAAATTGTAAACATTTTTACAACAATTTAAAAGTATTTTTTTTTTTGGGTGATTGGTTATAGGGTTAAGGAGCTACTTTGACAATTTGATTAGTTTTGACTAATAGTATTAGTAATGACTCCACAATATCCAAATCTAATCCAAGAAATAATTTTGACATAATTTGACAAACTGAATTGAAATATTTTGCATTTTAAGAGCACAAACTTGATCCTTAAAAAGAAAAAAAAAAGAAAAAGAAAAAAAAAAGAACATAAGGTCGAAAGCTGAATCTATAACATAGGGGAGAATTTTGGTCCCTGAATACGGTAATACTAATAAGGGTTTTTCTGAAAAAAAAAAATAGATTTTTCCTCTTAAATTTAAAATGAATCCCTTATGTTTTGCCTTTTTTTTTTTTTTTTTGTGGGAATAGACTCCTAAAAATCGAAATGCTCTTAATATGATATGGTATATGACAATTAGTTATTATCAATATTAATATTCACATTTTAAGTCTTTACAAATCTGTACCATCTTTCAATCACCCTAATTTTGACTAAATAAAATTTTAAAATTCCATAATTACCCTTTTTTGGAAAAATACGAATTAATTCTTTAATATATAAAAAAAAAAACTTTATTTTTCATCTTCTTCCTCCTAAGGGAACTCAATACATTCCATTATGCTCTAAAAATCCAAACCCTTTAAAAGAAACCGAACCCGTCTTTGTATTCTTCTTCCCATCTTACTGTTTCTAGTTTTCCCCACTCTCTAAAATCCAATATTTTAGGGAGTTTTTTCTTCCATATTTTACCTAACCATATGAGGAGGAAAGATTGTAAAAAAAAAAAAAAAATCATGGGTGAAACCACTGATTTTGGCTTGGCTTGACGAATTATTATTATTATTATTATTATTATTATTATTATTATTTTTGTCTTAGGGGAAGGAGACTAGAAGATGAAGAGAGATAGAAAGAACTTAAGGTCCACGGAAAAGAGAAAAAAAAAGTTTTGGAATTTCATATGATTCTTGAAAATATTGTTTGGGTTGGAATTATAATTTGGATTTGCACCTAGGTTTTCTTTTATCTTGATTAATTCGGTTTCTTTTTTTTTTTCCCCTTTTCAAAATGGGATGTAATTGGAATCTGATCTGGGTATTCATTTTCTCTGGGTTATTGATTTTCGTCTTTTATTATTATTTTCTTTCATAATAATTCAATCAATTTTGAACAAAGAAATGTATTAACAAGAGGAAGTTTAGCATTTGGAAGTTGGAATGATTTTAATTTGTTTTGGCGAGGAATCAGATCTTTACCTTATCTAGTTTAATTTAAGTTGACATGAAGGTCGCGTTTTCTTTGAAATTTGTTATTTTAACTATTAATTTTAATTCCTTCAAAACGAAATACTATTAAGTTTACTTTTGTTTTAATTAGAATAAATGTTTATATATATATATATATAAACCTAATAAAGGTATTACAATAACTAACACCTTCAATTTATGTCTGACTAAAAGATGGTATAAATTTGTAATGATTTTGAAATGTGAAGAATAATATTGATAATAACTAAAATCAAAGGTATAAATTGAATAAATAATCAAAATACAAGGTATAAAAATAGAATTATCATTATAATACATGTTATGCATTCAAACTTCAAATTATTATGTACTAAAGCATATCAAGATATGAATTTTTTTTTTTGATCAAAATGAATCCGTTATTATAAATTAGTGGAATCTTTTACAATAACAGACTCTATTGGAAGGGGAGATTCTTCCAACCAAGTAAGCTCATCTTCTACTCCTAAGGCAAACCTAGCTAAATTACGTGTAGCTTTGTTAGTTTCACGAAATACATGTTTGACTGTGACACCAAGAAAAAAAGAAAATAAGCTAAACACATCCAACAGTAGGTCATCAAACTCAAAATGGCAAATTGAGTTATTATAAGAGCTTGTACTACTGTCAATACATCCGACTCCAGATTCTGGAGATTTAGACCAACATCCTTAGCCCATAGGAGAGAGATCGTTAGGGCTTTCGCTTTGGCATTCTTTGCTGATAATGTGCTAGTTACTTTTTCGCTAATGTTGCCATGACTTTGCCTTTTGCATTGCGAATAATAGCACCAATACCCACTGAATATGATTGAGCATTAATGGCCGCATCCACATTCATCTTGAAGCGACCATCTGAGGGAGGAGACCAATTGGTCTTCCTCCGTCATAGTTCTAAAGGACCATCTATATTATGACTACTAGCAAAAGGATCAGAAAATCTAAATTCTCACAAAATAAGGGCGAATACTGTGGTAAAAATATTTTAAAACAAAAGTTTATAAGGCCAAATAGTAAAATAAGGAAATACCATTATTTCGGTAGTCGAATTCGACCTCTGTTATCATACTATGGTTGTTACAGATAGTCTCATAAAGTAATGGGACTTGTCATATTTAAAACCTCGTTAGGGACATAGAAGACTACAACGCACTGAAGGAAATACAATTTAGAATTGCTAAAATAATCAGCATAAAAGACAGAGGATGAACAATGTCCTTCGTTAATCCAAATTGGTCAATCATATGAGCTATAGAATCAGGAAGTATGTATTGTAAATTCGAAGCAAAGAAAGAGACAAGAAGAGATTAAAGGATGAAAGATACATTATGAAAGCAAAAACAAAAGAAAGTATTCAGTACTATAATTGTTATAGTGCTACCAGAATTGAAATTAAAGAATTTTTTACAAGAAAATTAGAAGACATTGGAACCATCAGACAATATCCTCTGCCATTAGTTAGTATCTACCTTGGAGCTAATAGAATTTGCATAAAATTAAAATTGAAATTCCGATCATGGGGAGGTATAACAGTCCCAAAGTAAGGAGATATAAAAGTCCCATCATGGGGAGATAATAACATTCCAATATGAGGAGACGAGATCCATCATGATTCTTTCTTTCTTTTTTTTTTCTTTTTTTTTTGAGTGAACATTCACCATGATTCTTAGTAAGATAATACTTTGTGAATAAACAAAAGAAGATAATGAATCATCTCAGTTAAAGTTATACCAAAACCCACCAATAGATAAAGATGTACTTTTATCTCTTGAATTTTCTATTTTGTTAATTATTTTGTTTATATGAAAATTCAAAAGAGATTTAAGCAAATCTCAGGTTAGCAGTAACTAAAAAACCATAAACGACAAATTAAAATAACAAAATACATAAATCCATGCCAAATAATCCTATTAAAAACGGTTAAAATAAGATAAATCCAAAAAACGGAAACTAGAAATCATGATCAGAAGTCTGGTAGATTCGATCTAATTGAATCATAAATAAAAAACATATATACATACCTTTTTACCAGGGAAAAGAATAGGTAGAAACATCTCCTCTCTTTGTTTGGTTAGGTATGGTACCGGTTTCATTTTGACAAACCTAATATCACTGAAGAAGCGGGTGTCTGCAGCCTCAAAATCATGATAACTTGCCGCATTTACTAGTTTCCTTGTTGGATCTTCACTTTTCTCAAGTTTTCCTTAATTTCAAGTTTTTCATATTGTAAAACAAGGAAAGAACATAGAAAATAAGATACCCGTGCTGTATTTAAACTAAAACGTGTACAGAGAATATATGCCTTTAATTTTTATTTGGAAAAGAGGGGAAAAAAAGAACTACTATTTTATTTCTTGTATAAATTTTTGAACTTCCGCTCTGATAGATAGAATATCTGGCAAATAGCATCGTCTTGTATAGAATCCTGCATGGAAGAACTCTATGGTCTTTCATGGTAATAATTTATGGTCATTCATTTTCAACAATCATCTGTTCTTACGGTTAGGCTATCTATGGTAGGAAGGAAAACAAGGAAAAGGGGAGGAGGGAAAAGTTTTGAAAGAAAAATGTAGAGAAATAAAAATTTGGTGGCAAGTAAAAATGTGTATCTAGATCTAGAGGGAAAGGAAGGATCCAACTGAGAAGTTTTTGGGTATTATATCTCTTTAGTTTTGAAGTTTGCCATTTTTCGCTTTGGGATTGTCTCTTAATCATAAAAGGTGAATCCCTATCTATAAATTTTCCAAATACACTTACAAGATCGTATCTTTTATATGATTTTACTCCTTTTGAAGTAATTTTTTTATTGTTTAGTTTAATTATCTATTAGTTGGAATGTTGTTTCTTTTTTTTTCTTTCTTCTTTTTTCCTCTTTTTTTAGGTCTTCTTTGCGTTTGATATCTTTTATTTTTCACAGTACTAACCATTTAATTTCCATTTTTATACTTAATTATCTTCTACTTGATTTGTAGTCCTTATCCTCTTTAATATTTGCGTTATAGTTTTTTTACAACTATGTTAGTTTCCAATTTAACACATAATAAATGATTCTAGAAAGAATGATAGATAACATGTTTTTTTTTTTGTTAGGTAGGTTGTGATCTCGATTTTTCTAGAAGAAACCAGTATGTGGAAGAAATGGATATGAATTTGGACAAACAGAGAAGTGAACAAAAAATTGTTAATCTATAAATAGTGAATGACAAGTTAGAGCATATGGAAATTCAAAAGCAATAGAGCCAGGAATATATTTCGGTTCATTAAATGATCTTTTTAGTACTACAGCGACCAGATCGATTCAAACTTTTCATCACTCGGAAGCCCCACGAAATATTCTGCCGATGTTTCTAGTGTACCGTTTGGCCGGCAAGAATCAGCAATTCCATTGCCGTAGACTACGGGTTATTCCCAAAGAAGGAGAGGAATATGGAAGAGCTTCTCAATATGTGAATTTATTTATCAGAAATATATCTAATATAATCAGAATCTATTACATAAAAAGTGTAGAATTGGTTACTGAGATTTCAATTATGGGAGGAATCAGAAAAGATGATTTTTTTTTTAAATTTCTAACTAAAAATACACGTGAGAAGCATATTGTAGAATTTAAAAGTGTATTTAAAGAAAAAAATTGAACAAAATGATTTGGATAGAATGAAGGATATATTAGTTGCATTTTTTAAAGGTTCTTGGAACTGCAAATTTAGAGAAAATTTTTCTATAATTGTTCATTTTTATACTTGAAATTCTCAAATTATCTTTCAAATACATTTTCAGATGCCACAATGTGTTCCTCATTTGTGTTTTTGGTAAAAAATTTAACAGTAGGCTGTAATTTAAACAGTTTAGGGACTAAATTACTATAAAATAAAAAATTTGAGAGCTTAATTACTAAATTTAAACTTTGAGGACTAAATTGCCACAAATTGGAAAGTTCATAGACCACTTGTGCCATTAACCCCTTTAGTAAAATACCAAATTTCACTTCCGTGTTTTCGAGACTACGAAATATATTCCCTCATGGTATATTTGGTATAAGGGAATGAACTTGGGAATGGAATCATCATTCCTATTCCATTGTTTGCTTTGACATTGAACAAAGGAATAATGATTCCTATGGAATCAAAGTTCCATTATTTGATGGAATTGTAATTCCATCCAAAAAACTATGGAATCACCATTCCACTATTTTATCCACATTTTGGAAACATTACTTTCCTTTTTTGTCCTACTAGGACATCTAAAAGTAAGGATATTTTAGTCAATATAGTACTTATTCCATTCCATTCTATTAAATCAACCAAATAATGAAATATCATTTCTATTCCCATTCCAATTCCACTTTATTACAATTCTCATTACCATTTTTATTCCATTCCACCAACCAAACATGACCTCAATTCGTAAAATTGGGTCATATTTATCCATTAAGTTAGATTTAGTCAAAATTATATTGTAATACCCTTAGTCAAAATTAGTCGTACAGTCTAACTTTTTCCTTAATCCTACGACCAAACACCCGTAAATTTTAAAAGAAAATAAATATAATTTTTTATTTATACATTCGAATACTTATTTTTTTAGTTATAAGTTTAATGAGTAATTTGATTTTTGTAGTCGTTTAAACAAAAACTGACAAAAATCAACGAAAATTTATCAAAAATGATTAATATTGGCCCTATTCCACAAATTAAGGGCATACATTTTGAATTTATAAAAACATGGGGTAGGAACATGTATAATTCTTGGTAGTTCATAAAATAATTGTTTGAATTTGTGTCACAATAAGGTTAGTATTGTACTAATACCACACTCATGATTATTGATGATTATGATGCTGAGTCTCAAATGATTATACTTCAAGATATTTTATACTAAAAAAAATGGCTCCCATACCTTCAACCTCAAAATAGAAAAAAAAAAAAAAAAGAAAGAAAGAAAGAAAGAAATGAAAAAGGCAAGGTTTCATTGAAATCGAAGTGTTGATAAGAAGAAGAGTGACTCCACTAAGTACAGATCCGTACTCTTCCCCACATGTGTCATTGCCACATGGCAACAACACATGATTATGATTAATGATGTTTCATTACATATTTTTCAAATTGAGATAAACAAGAAGCTTCCCAAAATGCATGGCTGTTATTATTATTGTTTCTTTTTAAAAAAAGAAAAGAAGAAGGATAAAAGAGCTAAAACTATATCTAAAAAAACTCAAAAGTCTTCATCTCCAGCTTCCCTCCCTCTATAGATTTTTCTTATTTATTTTTTTTTTCTTTTATTTCATTTTCAGTTCCTAACATTTTGCCAGCGAATGGACAGATGGGTTTTTCTTCTTTTTTACTTTTAAAAGTTGAAAACTCAACAGGACGAATGACATTCACATATAGTGCGCACAAGTCCATTTCTGTGGTCCCTTAGATTTTGGTTCATAACCCATTTGACCAAAATTCAATATTTTCAGCGTCAACCCTTCATTTGTCTATTTGGGTCATTTTTATTATTATTGTTTCTTGAGAATTTTCTAATGGTAGGGTCTCTGCAAATCTTGGCTATGATTGCATGAACAACATCATATATATCTCCTTACTATTAACGATTCATATGTAAATTGTTTTTCTTGGTCTGTAGTCTTAATCAAGTATTGATTTTTGGCTGATATATTAAATAAAACATGGGAAAGTTTTGTGATTTGTGGTGGGGAACAGTCTATAATTGTTGGCCCACTCTGATTTGGAGGGCAGTGGATGAAGAAGAGGAAGAGGCAGCTATTTTGGCACAACTGTGCATACCCATTTGGTAATATTGTACTATTTGTTTACTACAATGTCGGTAATTATTGTACTAGTTTCTAATTCTTTAAACTCAAGCTGTTATGTAATCTGAGTTAATGTGATCACTAATCTGTCAATTACTTGGGCTTATCTTTCCCACTAAACCTGAAAATCAATGGCTGTAGCATCAATTTGATTATAGAGCTCTATAAAGATTTGTTATCATGAAAATGACATTTTAGTTTTTATTTGAGGGGTTGGTTTGTTTTGTTTTGCCTTGTTTTTTCCATTTGGTGAATTTTCTACAATATCATGGGGTTTTGCTATGTATTAGAAAGTTGCAACGTGGGAAGGGAGGACCATTGATTATTCTTTTTTCTTTTTACCTTTCTTTGCAAGTTGAGGTTGTGGATGTCTGTTCATTACGTCCATACTTTCTCTGTCCTGTTTATTCAGTCATCGAAAAAAATGAGATTTTACTTGTAGAGGACCTAATTTTGTAATGGTATGAAATACTATATATTTTAATAATAATGATCTTCTAGAGCAGTAACAATTAGATGCCTGTGGTGGCTACTTCAATATTTAAGAGCTTGTGATTTTATGGTCTTTGCATTTGAGTCGTATCTCGTTTCAATAAGAGAATCTTGACCTTGGAGACGATGAAAACCAGGAGAGGAAAGCGGTCAGAGGTATGGTTTAATGTGCTATTTTGATATTCTTTTTTGGTCTCCCTTTGTGAACTATGATTGATCTTATCATTTTCAATGATTTTGCTTGGTAATTTGCTTGTTATTGCAGCCTTTTTGGCCTTCCATTGTGATGAAAAAGTGGTTAAATATACAGCCTAAGGTGTATGAATTTAGTGAAGATGAGGTTGACACGGAAACTGAGAGCGAAGATGATGGTACGTTCTTAGCAGTTATCTCATATTAGTAGATTTGCTCTGCTTTCTGAGCTTGATCACATTTCTGCATTCCTCTTTCAGCTTGCTCACTTAAAGACGCTAGAATGCACACTTGTGAGAGTCATGCCAGTAGGATGCAAAGGAACCAACCTGTTTCAAGTCAAACTTCAGGCAGGACCTGAATTTATTGTAGAAGATTGGTTCTCTTAGGACTTAAATTCTTTGTTTATTCTGAAATAAATTCTCTATGCTTCATATTTAGTCTCTTGTTTATCATGGCAATAAATTTTTGTGCCTTTGAATCGTTATTGATCTTTGCTGCAATTGTTTTTGGTTTTGCTTCTTTTTCTTTACACAAGTAAACTGTTCTGATATGTAATTTTCTGAGTATTTATAATTTATTTTAATGAGGAACTCTTTATGTGTAATTTACTTGGTTTTTAATTTGACACCAAATCTTCCTGTTTCTTATATATGAAAGAAATGTTCCGATAAGGCCTTGACCCTCATGCTTCATTTGCTATGTTTGTCGAAAATTGAAAGGAAAAAGAAATGAGAACGAATTATTTTTTAAAGAAAGATACTCTTAAGGATTTCAACTGAAAAACAAATTTCTGCTGGGTCTTCATACTTTTTCTTTATAGGTCACACTTGTTTTTTTCTTCTTATTTTTTCTTTTAAAGGGAAACTCTGATTTATCTGGATAAAAATTTTGTACTTTTGCTCTCTACAAATAATTTGTTGATAATTTGGTATGCTATTTGTTTAGAATCCTTTTAAACATTGAGAGGAACATCCATGATTTTTTGAAATTTGTTGGTTCAGATAGAGCTTCTAAGAGCTGTCAGTCAAGACACAGGAGAGGAAAATCAGAAACTCTTCGCGCGCAGTATATAAATACGAAGGATGTGAGGTTTGGCTCTTATCCTTTTGTGCTTGCTATGTTGGCTGGAAGTACTTTTAATTTGGTTCTTACTGGAATGAATTGGGACATTTGGTTTCTGTAGGGTGACAATTGGCACTTGGAATGTTGCAGGAAGAGTTCCATGTGAAGATCTTGATATTGAGGATTGGCTTTCTACAGAAGAACCAGCTGATATTTACATCATTGGGTGAGTACTTCCTCATATGTAGGGTTTCATGCATGGTTTTGTCTTTATTTGCAAGATGTGCTGCTTAGTCTTATAGGATCGTTACTTGATATCATTACTTGCAACAACACCTTAGTAGAAGATGCTTGGTTCACATGTCTTGAACAGCTTGCCACTACCTGCCCACGCAATGCCTAGTATGTTTTCAGCTTTATTTGTTCTAGCAATTCGTACATATTTTCTAGGGTAATACATTCGATGTTCATCTTCTCACTTACTGAGAGACTACAATAGTGGGGAAAACATAAATGTCTAACGAAACAAAGAACATTGTAATCTTGCTTTGAAATCCATGAAAATAGCATAAGCTCTTGGATCGTTTCTAATATTTTCATTATAGAATCAGTCTGTCCTGTTTCAGTTAGTATTTTGTTATGTCAGTACATTTGACCAAGGCAAGTGTTTCTGGCCATCAACATATATCTGGTCTCTCATTCTTTAATTGTCTAGAACTTCTCATACAAAAGTTCTTATAGTGCTAGATCTTAAATTTGTTCACATTGAATCTCTAACTGCAGTTAGTGATTAATCTTCTACATGGCCGATATTGGTATCAAATGAAACATTTGGCTGCGAAATCACAAGTAGTTTTCTGGCCAGAGTTTAACTATATTGTTTGTGTCTTCCATTTACAGTTTCCAAGAGGTAGTCCCTTTGAATGCTGGGAATGTACTGGGAGCTGAAGATAACAAACCAATTCCAAAATGGGAGGCAATTATTCGAAGAACTCTGAACAAATCCTTAGAACCAGAAAGCAAACACAAAAGTTACAGTGCTCCACCCTCTCCAGTAATGAGGACATCTTCTGTTGCTGATGTGCTTGCAGACGAGATTGATGCTCATCCATTAGAATTACTGACCAATGAGTACGATGATGGTTTTGACCTGGAACGAGAAGAGTTTAACAGAGCTATTGGTTTTGGAAAGAATTTACAGTTGAAGAGAATATACGGGATTGATGATAGTAGACTGGACTGGCCTGAACGTTCATTGGATGCAACTTCTCAAGTTATCTCCACCAACTCAAAATTGCGGAGGGTACTAAGCAGTTCTGCAAGAATTGGCTTTAATGGCTATGAGAATCCTCTTATGTTCGCTCAACAAGTTTCACTAGATACTGGTGGACTGAAAAGATCACATCATAGCTCTGGAAACCTTGGGTTGTTGTGGATGGAGCGACAACAGGAGCCTGAAGTTCTTGACAGTCTCCTTGACATAACCGACTTTCCGTCTGATGAAGAAGATGACACATTTCCTGAATTTCCCGATGAGCAACCTGGTAATGAATTTATCAACTCTGTGAAGTCACGTCCGAGATACGTGAGGATTGTCAGCAAGCAGATGGTAGGGATATATGTTTCGGTCTGGGTGCGTAAGAGATTGAGGAGACACATAAATAATTTGAAAGTTTTTCCTGTTGGGATTGGTCTAATGGGCTACATGGGAAACAAGGTATTCTCTTTTACCTTGCTAAAGGTGCATCATCTCTTGGGGGAAAGATGTTGCATCCTCACTGCAACCTTATGAAAGTTGAATTACAATCCCAAACTGGATTTCTGATATACACTTGGTACACAAATTTCTGGTTGCATATTTTTGGACAGAGAAAATCAGTCATTTGCATTTGACGTATTTACAGTTTGTTTCTATCACATCAACCAGCAGTCCAAAAGTCAAAGTAGCGAGCATTATTAGTTTACTTGTTTTGCATTTTATGTAAGATGAAAACTAGATTATGATGCCTCCCCAGTAGTGATATGTTGCATTCTGATCTTGAAAGGCCGTAGTTGGCACTAATTATATTGGAAAGTTGTCATGCTTGGTCTATGTTAAATTGCAATCTTTGTATTTTATGGTTGCTGATGCAGGGATCTGTTTCAGTAAGCATGTCGCTTTTCCACTCGCGATTGTGCTTTGTTTGTTCTCATTTGACCTCTGGCCAGAAGGAGGGGGCTGAACAAAAGCGGAACTCAGATGTGTATGAAATTATACGACGTACCCGTTTCTCATCAAGTGTCTTTGATGGTGATCAACCACTGACAATTCCATCACACGAGTAAGCATTAGATGGACATGTAGTTTTCACTGTGTTTGTGAAAACCAATTTTGGTCAATCTTTGAACTGTACTCTCCAGTCTCTTATTACTTTCCATGTTAGGCCCTTTAGTTGTTTCTAGCTTCTCATTAAAATATTCTCGTGTTGAGCCTGAAGTTCATCTACTACTCTGCCAAATCTCCAGGCCCCTTTGAAGTGGAAGTGTTAGAATAATAAAAACCAATGCCTCCATAGTTACGAATATAACCAGTTAAGGTTTTTGGAGAGTTTAGATCAAATGTACTGCATGGAATCTTTTCCTGTTCATGTCAGTGTTTCTACTAGCACCTTATAAACTATGATTTCATGAAATTATTACATAGAATGTCGAACCTAGTTGGAAGAGGACACATGATCCTTTGCTTTTGAATTATGTTTTTTGTTAGAAATTGCAAGAAAAATATGAAGTGCTTGGGCATGATATTTTACGGAAACTTGTACAATTATGTGGTTATGTGGTGACATAAAGGAGGAAGAATAGGTTGAAAATATTTTTTCTTTACGTAGGTACAAAGAAAGAATCACAATGTTTACAATGAAGTTTGACTTGATGAGATGCTCTATTCATGAGACAATACAAATTACTATTATTTAGCTAGGTGCTCTAGTAAATATTAGGTATGTTTAACAGGTTTACCAAATTGATCTCATCCATCTGCTCAATTTGGCTGTTTCTTTAAAAGTTCTCACTTATTATTCATTCCTATTACTTAAACAGGAAATCTGACGGGGTGTTTTTGTATACAGTCAAATATTCTGGTTCGGGGATTTGAATTATCGTCTCAATATGTTGGATGCAGAGGTAAGGAAGTTCATTGCTATGAAACGGTGGGATGAACTAATTAAGAATGATCAGGTGAGACCCTAATCCTTTGCTGAGTTTGTGATGTAAAACAAGAGTGAAAATTTAAAAAAAAAGAGAGAAAGAAGAGAAGGAGAGGAATTTTGGAAGAATTTAGAGAATGAGAAGAATATTAGAGAGAGAATTTCTGAATAGTTGTATATCATTAATCAAGTCTGAAAAATAATGAACATAAAAGAGCTTATTTATAGAGAAGCTCTTAGACAAAATTAGGAAACTGACATATTCTAGAAACAAACATAAAAGAGGAATAACAAACTAGTTACTCAAAATTTAAATAACACCTAATAATTAAATAAAATATAATTATATAAACATAAAATAGTCTAATTAATAATAATCATATAGATTCTTAATATAGCTTATTCATATTCCTCATCATTCTCCTGGGGTTCGAGAACTCGACTCCGACGAGTTAAAACTCTGGTAAACCATGAAGCAATAAGCGAAACCGGAGGAAATTCTTCAATTGAAAGTCTTGATTTTTGATAAAAATGTAGGATCTGTAAACAGCACAATTGAACCATTTTCTCTGCGTAATAAACATAGGAGAGAACATAGGAGGTCTTGGAACACCTCGGTAAGTAAACAAATCTATCTCATTGAAAACTAGTCTAATGGTCATAGTAGAAAGAAAATTAAATAAATGTGCATTAGATCCAAGAGAAACTATAGGAATTGGAGGCTTATGTTGACTAGGATCACAAGATGGGGAAGTAATAATGATTTCGGCAATACTAGAATTATCTTTCTCATTAGATTCAATCATTCGTTCCTTATTAGAATTATCTTCCTCCACAGATTTAATTATCTCTTCATCCTCAACAGATTTAGCTCTCTCTCCCTGAACAGAAATTTTACAAACTGGCTTAACTCTTTGATTCTTCTCTCTCTAAAGTTCTTCCTCTTCTCTAAATTCTTCCTAAATTCCTCTCTTTCTCTTCTCTTTCTTATCTATTCTAAATTTTCACTCTTGTTCTACATCAGTTTGCTTCAATGTTGCTTAGTTTTTCTCCTTATCATGATGAAGTTTTCTATCCTTGAGTGCATTTGCTGGAAAATAACACAAGCTTTGTATCATGGAACTAATGTTACTATTTCTACTTGATGTTGCAGTTAAGCAAAGAACTTCGCAGAGGGCGTGTATTTGAGGGATGGAAAGAGGGAGTAATTGACTTTCCACCCACTTACAAGTATGAGACCAACTCTGATAGATACGTAGGTGAGAACCCAAAAGAAGGAGAGAAGAAGAGATCCCCAGCCTGGTGAGTACAACTTTGGGATGAACAAAATACATATTGAAATTTGCAAGGGATTGGTTGGGAAGAAGTTTATGTTTTCTGGCATACGTTACTCTCTTGGAGTCAAAATTATCATTTCTTGGTCTTTTTATTTGCTTGAAAAAAAAACCCAAGTGCTTTAGCATGATTGATATGGTTAGGCTACTCTTTTGCAATTTCTAGCTCATGGAATTTGTGCTCGAGTTCAGTATGGAATTTCAAAAATTCGACAGCATTCTAGCATAAAGTCAGTTGACCGACTGGAACACTTTAGGAGTTTAGACAGTAGAAGCAACTTCATCGGATCATATGGATACCAGTCCTAGCTTCCTTGTCAATTTGAGTCCACTGGGGAATGCTAAGTTACATAAAAGTTTTGGCATTGTACATCACCGCTCACATTTCCTTCTTTCTTTCTCTATTTCTTTTTGGGAGAAAGGGAGGAATATTGAGTATCATAATTTCTTTTCAAATTTCAATAGATTTCCATAGGATCAGTTGTAACTTTATCTCCATTGTTATTACCACTTCACTTGTCTTTGGATCAGAGTTAAAATTTCATAACCGTGGGTGTTGAATACTTGCTTGCAACTATAGGTGTGACCGTATACTATGGCTTGGAAAGGGTATAAAACAACTTTCTTACAGACGGTCAGAGCTAAAGCTTTCAGATCATCGACCTGTCAGTTCAATCTTTGTGGTTGAAGTTGAAGTCTTAAATCAACGGAAGCTTCAAAGAGCTATCAATTTCACAAGTGCAGCAGTACATCCTGAGATTTTTTCAGATGAAGAAAGGGACTTTGGTTATTAGGATACTAGGTATCTCTCTCTCTTTCTCTCTCTCTCTCTCGCTCTCTCTCGCTAGATTTTTTCAGTTGACGGCAGGGACTTTGGTTATTAGGATCCTAGGTAACTCTCTCTTTGGTCTAAGCTTAAAAAGAAGGGCTGTGAGAAAATGACTAAGAAGTGCTTATTAATGCAATAAACAGACTAGAGACAATGTTGCTCAGACTTAGGGAATCTAGTTCAGAGGAATAATCTGGTCGAATGTCTGTTGGTATTTCAAGGAGAAGTTTTTCTTACTATACAACATTCGTCCACTTTCAAGAAAAAAGAAAATATGAAAGAAAAAAATAGGCAGTAAATTGATTTTATGTTCTGTAATCTGTACTAGGATTCTGCTCTATAAACTTCTTTCCAGGTATAAAAATGTCAGTAGCTTCTCATCTCTAAGTTGTAATTCTACCTGCTTAAGTAAACAAGTGTTATTACATTCGGAGTGTCTAAAATAATTTACAATCATGTTACCTTCTTCAGATTTTGCCCCCCTCCCAAAACAACACGGTGTTCAAGTGATCTGTATGCTATAGTTGCCTAATGAGAAGGATGAGAATATTTTCAGGATTGTGTGACTTTCGGTTTGCAGTGATTTTGCTTTAAAAGAAATGTTTTTGTACGTTTACTCTGAATACGGAGTTTTCTCTTCTCGTAATGTGGATTTTTTTTCCCCTGAAGCAGGGGGTTGAAACTTACACTGACAAGGTTGGGGACTGGTGTGGTTTTTGGCTAAATGCTTGCCAAGATGCTGCTGTCAGGTACCATGAGAGCACACCAGCATGAAGGTTATAGCTAGGATAAGATGCAAATCCTGAATCTGACTATCTGAGTTATACTAATAGAATACAAAGATTTAGTCAATTAGAATAAGGTGTGAATGTATATAGGAAGCCAGAACAGGTCTGTTTTGTTACATGGACCTCTCAGAGTAGTTGTGTTCCTAATGGGTTTTAGTGGTTTTTGATATGATTGCATATATTACAGGTTTATTAGATCCTGCTTTTTTGGTTTATTTATTTCTTTTTTGTTTCCATTTTTGGGGGACTAATTTGGTGATCTTGTATGTTTATGGGACAGATAGCAAAACGTACATTTACATTTGAATACAATATTTCTTTTTTTGTTTCCACTATTTTTTTTAAAGCCTTTTTAGAAGTTCATTTCCACTTATGACCATATATAATTTGGAGTATAGAGTAGGAGATAATGATTGACCATATGTAATTCGACTATAGAGTAGGAGATGGTTGGTTTTGCCAAAAGAGACCAAATCCCCTTTTTGTTGCATTATAAGTTGGCCAATCTTTTCATTATTGGACTCAGATTCTAACAAGTTGGTCCAACTGGTAATTAAAAAAAGAAGTCATAACAAAATATATTTCGGCTTCTGAGTTTGACATATACTGTTCCTGACCCTATGCACCTGCTGAGTCTTACATAAGCACTGTTTATCTAACCTTTTAATTAGTGTTGCCCACTCGGTATTGTATTTTTATTTTTAGTATTTTTCAGAGACAAGTCCTTCGATGTATAAGCCGTCATACTAATCCGGGTTGAACAATGTCAACTCAAATATCACCGTAGGCAAATTGTAGGACTAAATGAGTCACACTCTTCTATCCTCTAAATAGTAAATAATTATCTGATACAGACTGATACTGAATACAAAACATTATCTCCTTCAGCATTAAAAGAGAAAACTTATATATATATATATATATATATATATGTGAAGGAAAGGGATTCAATGGAGGCACCAAGTGACATCTCTTCTTGTGTGTTACTATGGGAGCCTTCATTCTTGTTAATTGGAATGTTTCCTAAGGGCTTTTTAGGCAGGTCTTACGATGGAGTGTATCATCCATTGGAAGAAAAAAAAAAGCCTTCACATTTAGAACCCTTAAGCAGTTCACCCAACACTTAAAACTCGTGGCCATGACTTTCTACTGACCACTCCTTATTACTAGGTTGCCCCACTCGGTGATAAACTACTATAACATGTTACATGGCAAGTTACTCTATTATATAATCTGGGTTGCGCTAGCATCTCACGCATCACAACCCTCCATTTGATTGGATTCCACTTCAACGCTTCTGATAGTAGAGTGGCCTTAGACATGGTTTTAATTCAGAGGACAATAAGAGATGCTTTATGCACACATAGCGCAAGGTCTATTGGTCATCAGCCCATTGAAATTAACAAGAAATAAAAGAATTAACAAAGGGACAGTTAGGTATGGTTGGTTGCACCAACTTTGATATATAAAAACACTCAAAAGGATTACCTTTCAGATAAGAAGGTTTTGAAAACAGAGAAAACAAACATGAGACAAGAATGGTAAAAGAAGAAACCAAGAATTTGTCTGACTAATAGCTTGATGGTTAAAGTAGGTATATACGAGAATGTGAATGAGACATTACATTCGGTTCAAACAGCAAGAATGATGAACTTGATGGGGATCTTCTTGATTGTACTAGCTTTGGTTTTGCATGGGACAACGACTTTGAGTGAGGATGTATCACCACCACCTCTGGTCTATGGTTATTACAAAGAAACCTGTCCATTTGCAGAAGAGATCATTTGGCGTCAAGTCGAGATTGCAGTGCTCAAAGACCCTCGAATGGCTGCTTCTCTCCTCCGCCTCCATTTTCATGATTGTTTCGTCATGGTTATCTCTTTCTCTCTCTCACTTCCATGCACGTTGAGACTTACTGATAATGCATGTTTCTAACACGTTAAACTATATCAAAATCGAAAAGCATACGACGGTCAAGAAACATGCACTATGGATACATACTATAATAAGTTGCACATCAAGGATATGTGACTTATTATAGTCTTGATATATATATATATATATATATATTTCCTTAAGAAGAAAAGGAGACATAATATTAATGATATCTGTTTCATTTTTCATGTTTTGATGATATGTATGGCTAACGAATTGCTTTCCAATACATATGTTGTTTGGTGGGCGTTAGGGGTGCGATGCATCATTACTCTTGGACAGCTCGGATGGAATTGTGAGTGAGAAGCAGGCTGGTCCTAACTTGAATTCACTGAGAGGACTTGAGGTCATAGATGGCATTAAGTACTACTTGGAGGAGTCATGTCCTTGTACTGTTTCATGTGCAGATATTCTTGCCATTGCTGCTCGTGATGCTGTTCACCTGGTACAAATTCTCAAATTCTCTCTCTTTATATATCCACATACATATATTTTGTGTTCTTCAAGTTCTAGAGATATTCTCATGGTGAGAAAGTTCTACATGAATGTGGGGTTGTGTTTCTTTTATTGGTCAGATATTATTTGATTAACATTGAGCAAATAAACTAATCTCTTGGTCAAATTTTGGAGAGAAAAGTAGTCTTATAAGTACCACAAATTTCTGAAGAAGTATCATACATATATATGTATATATAACTATCCAAACATTTACATGGTTCTTGACCAAGTACATATATATTGTACAAATAAAAGAAACAACTGTGTTAGCTAGTGATATAGAGGCATTGTTTTGTTGATTATAATTTTTCTTCTTTTTTTTTTTCAATTTCGTTTTTCGGTTTTTCCCTTGTGAAATTCCCAACTGAATTAGAGAGGAGGGCCTAGGTGGGAAGTTCTGTTAGGCAGGAGAGACTCACTGGAAGCAAGCTTAAGTGGGGCCAACCAGTTCATTCCTGCACCAAATTCCTCTCTGGAGACTCTCATTGCCAATTTTGACCAACAAGGACTGGATGTTGGAGACTTAGTTGCCTTATCAGGTATGGACCAATGTTTAATAAACACAATGCCAAAGTCATAGTTGCTTTATGTACAATTGTCAAATAAGAATAGTATTCCCATAGCCCAAAAATTTCTATATTCTATTATGATATGATCATCACAAATTAGCCATTGAACAAAGGCTTTATGTTAACAGGCAGCCACACAATGGGAAAGGCAAGATGTTTAAGTTTCAGGCAGAGAGTCTATGATGTGAATTTCTTTGAACAACATTATGACAGGTACAAGAGATACACCACATTCCGAAGAATCCTCCGGTCCATATGCCCGGAATCTGGGAAAGATCAAAGATTAGCTCCTCTTGATCTTTTGACCCCAGCCCGGTTCGACAACCATTACTTCCACAACCTGCTGGAAGGAAAAGGTTTGTTAGGTTCTGACATTGTACTGATAACCCAAGATCATGAAGGGGAGATTCTTAAACTGGTTTTGGCTTATGCCTCAGATGAGAAGCTTTTCTTTGATTCATTTGCTAAGTCAATGATCAAGATGGGGAATATCAATGTCCTCACAGGAGACCAAGGAGAAATCAGAAGGCATTGTAGGTTTGTAAACACCTAGATGGTGGAACTTAGAGGTTAATTCTTATCAGTGTTGGATTATAACATAATAATCTACTATGCTGTTGTTGTGATGTCCTGTATAAGATACTAAATACTGTATTGTACACAGTATGTAATAGCGCTAAGAACAGGACTATGTAACATGCCATTTCAAATTTTTGTTCAAAAGTTGAAAGAGAAAACTAACCACAAAACTCTCCAGAAACAGAAAATGACATTTATCTCTGTGGCTTCTGTATACTGATATTGAGCTTAACCAACTGGCTAAGCATATATCAGAGGCCCTCAGATTAAAAAGTATGGCTAGATAATTGTCCTAATAATATTGACACTAGAAGAAGAAAAGTTCAACAAAAACGGAAATAAAAAAATAAAAAGAAAAACAAAAGTTTGATTGTAAAGACTTCAGTACGTTTGAATGATGAAACAAGCATTTAAGTCCACAAGTTTAAGGTATCATCGCTGCAGTTCAAGAAAAGTCGAAATATTCTACAGAGAAGTTTGGAACTTGATCAAGTTTCTATTAAGGAATTACTCGAGATTCCAATACTTGACATGAGCAAACTTCTTGATCAAAATCCACTTATCCACCTGGATGAATTGGCAAGACTTCATTTGGCTTGTAAAGACTGGGGGTTGTTTCAGGTCCAACCACACAACCTATAACCCAGTGAATTGTTACATCTACCTTAAACACTTTTTCATAAAGCACCAAATAATATATTCAACCTTGCTACATCAACTAGTGTCTAGTAGGACTAGTTTTGTTTCCAATACCTTCCTCTCTGAGTATAAATATATATATATATATATATTTTTTGGAAGTTTGGCGTAAAATTAGAGTCGACTATAGGGTCATGGCTTTTTGTTGTGTATCTGATCTTCTTTGAAAAAGCTAAGAATTCGATTTTTTTTTTTTTTTTTGGTGCTTAATAAGTCCTGTAAAATCTAATAGAGATACTTCAAATGGGATTGAGTTATTTTGGGGGGTAATTTTACTGTCATGAGGCAGTTAATCAATGATGGAGTACCACAACAAATGGTTGAGAAAATGAAGACTGACACAGAGGTATCTTCCAGTTGCCCTTGCAGAAGAAGAAAGGTTATTGTCAGCTGCCAAACAACGTTGAATGTTATGGACAAGCCTTTGTTTTTTATCAGAAGACCAAAATCTTGATTGGGCAGACATGTTCTTCCTTTTTACTCGGCCTTTCTCCCTAAGAAACATGAGATTCTGGCCCACTCATGTCCCTTCTTTTAGGTAAAACCAATATATCAATTCTCATAGTTTTCTGAGAAACCAAACAAAAAAATTCCATTTAACAACTGCAACATATATAGTTCCCCAATCCCTTTTAAATTTAGACTCTGAAATACTTACTATATGCACTGATCATTGCTCTTTTAACTGCTATAGTCAGAGAGAGCCTGGACAAGTACACATGGGAGTTGCAACAAGTCACAAACTGCCTGCTACATTTCACGGCTAGGAATTCGGGGTTGAATCCAGAAACACTTTCTAGTCTCTTCGAGGATGGAACACAAGCCGTGATAATGAACTTATATCCACCTTGTAAGCAAGCTAACAAGGTTATGGACCTCAGCCCTGATTCTGATGCCACCGGATTGACTCTGCTAGTCCCATTGAATGATGTCCAAAGGTTCATAAAGTAAGGCCTTGTTTCGTACTAGGATTGGATTGATATAGATTAGATTTGATAAACTTAATACTATTTCATATTTGGTGTAATATTGGATTGGATTAGGATTATTATTATAATGCGGAATCCACTTTTTATTGGAATGTGTAATAAATTTATTTTATATTAGTTTTAATATTAAAAATATTTATAACGTGGAATCCGCTAGTTCAAAAAAATTGAAATAAGCGTGCATCCTACTATTTTTGAGTGTGGGATTAATAATCTCACATTTTGAATTGGATAAATTATTCCTATTTTGGAGTTGTGAATTATTTATCTTAATCCCAAGTTAGCATCAAACATAATAATGAGATAAATAATCTCAATCCCAATCGTAGTTCCATGTACAAACAAGGCCTAAGAAAATGGCAAATGGGTACTTATAAGACCTATCCCAGGTGCATTTATTGTCAATATAGGCGATGTACTTGAGGTAAAAATAAGTGAGTGACTAAATGATCATAGTAGAATGTAAATATCAAGTTTATTGCTAATAAATGCAGATGATGAGCAATGGAGAGTACAAAAGCATAGAGCACAGCTCTTGTGAACCAAGAAAAAGCATCACCTTGCCATTGCTGCATTTAACGGTCGACATATCAAATCCTTGATTGGTCCCTTACCAGAACTTGTGAAGGAAAGTAAGGATAAGTATAAAACAATGAACAATGAGGATTACCTGAGGCTTCTTCTAAGCAGCAAGTTTGAAGGTGAAAACCTGTTAGATCTTATGAAGCTGCAAAAACAGTGACTCGAAATGACTATAATAATGCTTTGTTTATAATTCAAATCTTCTTTTGATAATGCATGTGTACAAGTTCCATTCTTCCACATTTCATTTGAAAAAAAAAATGTAGTATTATTGATCTTATTAATAGTGACTGCAAAAAAGATTCAAAGGATCTGTTGTGCAACCTTTCCATTTATCCAATAGACCAAGTTCATATGGTCATTTTTAAGTGCCAGTAATTTTGCTAAGGATAATGCTAGATAATCCACCTTTTTAAAACCACTAGTATGGTAAGTGAATTGTCATCCTAATTGGTAGAAGAATGAACCCTTTTGAGGTCCACCATGAGATCAAGTTCCACCATGAGATCCTCTCCTTTATTCTTTAGCTTGAGAACAACATTGATACAGTGCTTTGATGTTTCCATACTTGTCATTCCTTGAAAATCTAATTCGGTTGTCCAACTCATCATCTGGTTTCAAAGACATTGCCAAAACCTTCAATCTTTTGGGGCTTCTGAAAAGGTCACCACGTTGAAATGCAAATAATTATCTGAAAAGACAAAGTTAACAAAATATATATGGATTTTCTTGCCCTCCTTCTTTATGTTATTTTATTTTTTAGTCTTTCTAGGTAAGACTCAAAGAATGCTGCATTGCTGGTCCATAGATTTTATCCCATAGTTTTTTTAATGAAACTTCAGTGCATATTTATCAATGATATTGATTTTCTATTATATTGCCTTTCTTCAACTAAGATCTTTTTAGTTACTTTCAAATTTTTGTTGGCAGCTTAAAATGATCAGAAAGCTTCGTAGTACCCACTTTAAGTAAGCTTAATAGCAGGTACATTAAAATATAATTGGACCAAGTCAGTGCCACTAATTTGTAGCATTATCAAGCCGGTTGAGGATCTCTTCTTTATTATCTTTTCTTAATTAACAGTTAAGAAACAAAATATGAATAGAAAAGTCTGGTTGAAATTAATTGTCCTTTTCATTTGTGGTTAGAACCAAGAAAAACTTCATTCATGAAAAGGAATCCACTGCTGTCCCAATGAAACAGGCATATATTTCCGAAGTCCAAAGGGTTAGTTACTGTATCATATTAGTTAATGGATATTATATAGTGGTTCACATATTTCATATGTATGTAGCATTTTAGATTGCCTAGTTGAAGAAAGGCTGATTTTGCAGAGAAGTTTGGTTCATCTGTGGAAAAGGCATGGAGCCTGAGGTGCTTAAGAGAGAGGACAATGGGGGTTCTCTCCCAGTTGAGAATGTTCAAGCTCTTGCTTCAAAGAATTTGAAGGAAATCCTGCCTCGCTATCTCCGGCCTGAAGCCGAATTTGATCAGGTTTCTAGTGAAGAATCACTTGATATACCTGTTATTGATATGAAGAAACTACTTGATGATCAACATCCACTTAACCACCATGATGTTATGGCTAGACTTCATTTGGCTTGTAAAGACTGGGGAGTTTTTCAGGTACGGTACAGTTCTCACACAACTATTCAAAATGTACATTTCTCTTTTTAACTTTTCTTATTTAACAGTCTTGTTTAGTAAACATCAAGTGTTCTATCCAATTTGATTGAAAGAAAAAAAAGCCTTTGAAAAGCATTAAATCATATCCAATGGTAAAAGTTTCACTAGAAACTTAAAGCATAAAAAAAATGGTCAGTTTTGGAAAACCAGCCTGCAGAATTAGATTTCTCCACTAATTGACTGTCCTGTAAAAGTCAACACCAATCAAATTTGATGTTGGGTAACCGTGATGGTGAGGCAGTTAATCAATCATGGGGTTTCAGAGGAAGTCATTGAGAAAATGAAGATTGATATAGAGGACTTCTTTCAGCTGCCCCTAGAGAAGAAGAAAGCTTATTCTCAGCTGCCAAACAACATTGAAGGCTATAGGCAGGCCTTTGTTGTGTCAGAAGATCAAAAGCTTGACTGGGTAGACATGTTCTTTCTTGTTTCTCTTCCTGTCCCTCAAAGAAATATGAGATTTAAGCCTACTCATCCTACTTCTTTCAGGTAAAACCAAAGTTGTCATTTATCACATTTTTCTGAGATACCAAAGTAGAAAACATGTTTATGGACTAAGAATAATGCTGCATATCTTAACAAAATTATCTATAAAAAACAATTTAACTAATGTAGCATCATATAATTGATTTGCATTTTAAGTTCGTATTTAACTTGACCCTGAAACACATTTTCAAAATATATCATTTTTTTTAATCTTTATATTCATGTCCTTTTGCATAGTACATCAATAATTTACTAATATTTTTGACCAAGTAAATTAATGATATCTTAACTTGACCCTGAAACACATTTTCAAAACATATCATTTTTTTTTAATCTTTATAATCATGTCCTTTTGCATAGTACATCGACAATTTACTAATACTTTTTACAAAGTAAATCAATGATTGACCTAGTAAAAGATGAACATTAAACTTAATTAAAAAGAAAGGAAAAAAAAACTCGTTGATTAGGTTTAAAAGAAAAGATACCATATTATGTATCTTCCCAAGAAAAAATGTATTTACTAGGCACACTATTCATAGTTCACCAAAACCCTTCCAAATTTAGACCTTAAAATTATCATTAAATCTACTGATTGGTAGCTGTTTCAATTGCTATTTTCAGAGAAAGCCTTGACAAGTACTCATGGGAATTGCAACAAGTCACAATCAATCTACTAAAGTTCATGTCTAGGAATTTGGGGCTCAAACCAGAGACCCTTCCTAATATGTTTTGAAACAGCAAATATCTGTTGGCAACCTTCATGTTGCAACATGACTAATTTCATGGTCATGTTAAAACATGCGACTAAATATTTGATCTGATTAGTTTTTTTAGTATAATCCGTATTTTTCTTTTATATGCTTTAGGTCACGATTTGTATAGTTGTCAATCATAAAAATCTGATCTTATTAATGCATGGACATATTCAATTATGTAGGAATAGGTAAGTGATTCTTACCAAAATTAGTTTTGAGTATATATCATTCTTTCCTTAACTCATTTGTGCTGATTCTCATTATTTAAAGTTGCTCTAATTCGTGCTATTAGCTGACAAATAGGTTTGAGTAACTGATTATTTTGTTTCAGGAAAGTAATCTGAAAGTTTCCTTTTCTGCTACAACATGACTGGTTGACAGATCATGTTGCAACACGTGGACAGAATCAGCAGTTATTTTCTAGATCCATTTCTCTAAGTTTGGTAACAAACTTGGCAGATTTTGCAAGTCTTCTAATTAACATTAAATACTTTTAATTGTTATTTGGCAGATACACACGTGAAGACTTGCTCCCTTCTCTATTTAAAGACCACTCAAGAGTAGCTTTAGGTAGAGAGACCACTATTGTATTTC
>JXTC01000615.1:66479-79405 GCA_002914845.1 Trema orientale | reverse complement strand
ACTGGTAAAGAAATGAACAGTTTGTTTCATTTTAGAGTCCAAAGTATATAGCATGTTGATTTCATCACAGGGAAATATGGAACAAGTAAAGCAGAGAGTTAAAAGTTAAGAATTACATTAGTCATAAGATCTTCGTTTAAAATTCAGCATGGTCTTAAAATTTTATTAATGAAAAAAATATGGAATAAGCAAAGCAGAGAGTTAAAAGTTAAGACTTACATTTGTCACAGGATGAATTCTTAAAATTTGATCTCATGGCATTAACCAATAAAATATGGAACAAGCAAAATAAGAGTTAAAAGTTGAGACTTACATTTGTCATAGGATCTCCATTTAAAATTCAGCATGGTCTTAAAATTATAATTAATAAGATCATACTGAACATTAAATGAACTTCCTATACTAATGCATTAAAACAACTTCACTTACAATTCACTATTCAAGTCATGGAAATTGAAATTTTGACTTGTGCAAAATCAATTTCAAAGATCTTAAAATGGGCACATTATTTTGGTCGATAATCAAAAGAACATGAAATTCTGGTTCATTCATTTTGTCTCGCTACGCCTAAAGCTTCCCTTAACTGAGCACTTAAGCACAAGTTATATTAGTATTTAGTGGAATACTAGTACTTTAGCAAGCTTTATACATGTACACAAAGATCTTAAAATGGGCACATTATTTTGGTCGATAATCAAAAGAATATGAAAATTAAAAAAAGATTAAATAAATAAGAAAACAAAGATAAACAAAATAACTCCAAGGTATATATTTTGGGAAGACAACACATACATCACTCCAAGGTAGGGAAGACAAGTTCTCTGCTATGTGCAAGAACCGTGTCCAAAACCACAATGAAATTCTGCTATGTGCAATACGTATATCTCCTAAGCAAGTATACTAGCACCAAGCTTCAACGAAGCTCACTTGTATTCGGGTATTAGGCTTTTGAACCCTTGGCCATTAAGCTTTTGAAAGATCTCTATTTTTATTTGAAAATCATTAGTTGAATAGAAGGCCTGATTGGTGGTAATGCCATTCACAGAAAACCGAATCCTTAATCGCAGCAAGTTGTAGAATAGTGGACTCAACTCAAACTAAAACTGAAGTACAAAGATAGAAAACTTTACAAAGGAAAACAAATCAAGATTTGAAACAACAAAGACGGGAACATCAGCAACCCAAGGTGATATAGCATCAATGATTATTTCAGATGCACATTATTCATCAATAAAATGAGATTCATCACATGCACTTAATAACAAGATGGCAGATAATAATATAAAAAACCCATTACGGTTTTTATCCCTTTCAGAAAATTGTCTCATTATATGATGTAAAAAAAGTATTTAGCACAAAAAGTTTCATTTACCTTGCAAAGTCAAAGAGGAAAGTTAATTTCCAAAACTCGCATGTATGTTTCATTTTGAAAATCCACAATCCAAGAATAATCAATCCGACTCCATTTTCAACCATCAATAAACGTGAGCTCCACGATAAAATTCCCCTTAATCAACAACTAAAAATGAACAGTAACATCAGTTACAACTATCCCTAGTAAAATAATAAACGCCTTAGGTAGCACAAATATGTCCAATAAAACAAATTAAAACCATGAACATAGAAGAACAACGCAGTTGGTGAACCCAAAAAAGCAACACCATTCTGTCGTTACATTTCAAGGTCCCAAATATTGAAGCCAATGTTGGTTCTAAACCAGACACTGCGGAAGAGAAAAAGGCTAACCATGAAACCACTAACAACAACAATGAGTATCTGAGAATAAAGCAGTGACACAAAACAACAGTAGTATCGTTCATTTTGAGGTTATAGAATCACACTGCAGTACACTCATTTGATTTCCCTCATAAGATTCTCTAGTGTGCTTTTAGGCTCAAGAAATTTATATTCTGTTTTGCATAAGGATCTCACTCAGTGGTCCAATCATGATCGGTTTCTTTATCAAAAAGCTATTGTACCTTTTTCTTATATTCATTCTTTAAATATTATGAGTTAATAGTTGTTCACACAAATGATTAAAAAGATCAATGTAATTTTTCAACCTGAACATCAATCCCAAAAGGTCGTACTAAGTTATGTGATTTCTGTAATTCAAACAAAACATACATTCAAATTCAACCAAACAGACAATGGTAAAACATGAATAAAATGAGTTAAAATACAGATCTCAATCAAAAACCAAAAACAACAACAATAATAACTGAGGTATTAATTTATGTAACAGAAAGGAAAACAAAAACAAAAACAAACAAAAATGAACAAGACCAAAGACACTTGATAAATTCCATAGACTAATACAATACCTTCAAAAACAGGAAAAACCCTACCAGACCCAATACCCAGAATAAACAACAACCATGTTAATATGTTAATGTTTATCATCAAAACAATAGCATTAACACAGGCAAAGCCAACAAGAACGCCTCCTATTAGCCCCCATGAAATTACTTCATTCATAACATTTACATTTTAAATCGAGAATGTTAAAAGTTTCAAACGGTGAACAGATACAGTAAGCTCAAAAAACATAGCACATAAAAAAAATTCCATCACGATCATTGAATTCTTCGAAATTGAAGGTGAATACAATTCAATGCATGACATTACTTCAACAATCCTTTATGGGTTTTTCCCCCTTAAAATCTTGAAAACAAGAGCCACTAACTTCCACATTGTTGGGCTTCTCCTTGACTACTACAAACATAACACCCAAAGGATGTCCGGAATCCAATGATATCACCCTATCAGGGTCCGCCACAGTAAGGACATTCACTAACTAAAGTTCTTGTTTTAACAATTTAACAAACATTTTGGAGTGTCAAATTAAAGTTATTTTGCCACCTAGTGTACTATTTATTGGTCATGTCATTTGCTTTCTAGATTTTCATTTTTTCTCCAGCCAAGATGCTTTATCCCACCACCCACCCACATCCACTATCATCCTCTATGTTTCTCAAAGCTTTGATTTAATCTAGTGTACTATTTATCGGTCATGTCATTTGCTTTCTAGATTTTCTTTTTTTCTCCAGCCAAGATGCTTTATCCCACCACCCACACCCCACCATCATCCTCCATGTTTCTCAAAGCTTTGATCTTCCCCTTCCCCCACCTATACGATAAAGATTTAATTTATTTCCAAATTTAATCTTTTGGATCCTTCCCCTCAAATAAACACCAACTAAAAAAAGGTACCCGCTTAAAACTCCAATTTATTTCCAAATTTAATCTTTTGGATCCTTTCCCTCAAATAAACACCAACTAAAACGTCACCCGCTTCAAAACTCCGCTCACTTATCTTATACATATACGTATCAGTTACTTTTTAATCCTTGGTAGATCTTATTCTACAAGGTCCTCTCTTTTCCCTACTTCCCTTTCTTTTCAGAATCGAAATCCCATTGAAACTATCATAAGGTAGGTTTTCAGAGAAGTTACATAGATTGATATTGACATTCACAGAATCTATAAATAAAATCCAATAAGATTTCAAATTAACATGATATTTAACAGTACACTAGAAGACAATAACTTTACCATAAAATAACGTGCAACTCACTATAAATACAAGTGCAACATCAATTAACTTCCAATATGATAGAGATATATGAAATGAAAACGAGGTATACGAGCATTCAGTCCAACAAGGTGAAAGCTCAAAAACCATATAATATTTCTAGAATTGTAGAATAGATCAATTGGAGCCAAATGCAATAGGAGATAGATGACAAGAGCTGCATTATCTCTTGTTGCTCAGCTTTGATCAATAGAAGCCAAACGCTGCATTATCTCTTGTTGCTCAGCTTTGATCAATAGAAGCCAAATGCTAAAAGAACGAGATGACAAGAGCTAGCCCCTATTGCTAAGCTTTGATCCCATTCATTATTTGAAATAAAATGACTTTTTTAAGAGTGTTTCCAAAAATAATTTTTCCATAAGAATTTTAAAACATATTTTTTCTAATAATGTCACAATATTGGGCGACAAAGGTCAAACAATCTGTGATCAATAATTAGCCTAAAAAAATAATAATTTTAAAATCACAAATTATTTTTTAAAACACTCTTAAAAAAGTCATTTTAGTCCACGTTGCTACTATTCATGACAAATTTCCTATATCCAATCCCGTCAAAAGAATAATACAAAAGCTTTCTATGAAGCAATTAATTTCATAAATAAAACAAAAGGAAAATGTCAGTACCCCATACACATTGAGAAATGGGGTATCAATACACACGCCAAATTAGTCAAAACTGTGAAACCATTTCAAAAATATTGCACCCTGTTAAGACGTAAAGATATTGCCATTACTAAAAATTGACATTTTCCAAATAGAAAAATACATCAACATCATACTCGAAATAAAGGGAATTGACCCTGGCTACTGGTGTTTTCACCTCTATGAAATTTTTTCCGACCAATTTCCTGATGTCATTTTCTATGACTATTTTATGGACTTTACTCTTCGGTGAGAGAAAAAATTCAAAACTTCCCTTGCTGAAATACATGGAATCATAACTGAAAAAATTGATTCCCCTTAGATGCTAAATCACCTTAATAAAGTGCGAGCTTACACATCTCACCAAGGGCAATCTTGAACAGTCAATTTTTTTCTCACCAAAGAATCCTAAAAAAGTCCATAAAATGACCATAGAAACACAATTTACAAAATTAATGACACAAAAAAAAAAATCATTTAAGAAATTGTGTTTCCATTCCCAAACATGTGAATGTACTTTCTTTAGGAATTGTGTTTCCATTCCCATTGCCATTACTCCATACCAAACACTACCTTAGGTTTAAGAAATTTTTAAATAACATTTAACTTTGGTGGACCAAAAAATTAACATTGTGACCACAAAAGGGGTACCTTCCAAGAGACTAGACACACCAAAAGGGCTGTTCTTAATGATAGATAACAAGCTTGCTTTCTGAAAGTCCGCTCACACTTTTTAAGACATAGTGCTATCAACATCAATGAGTGTTGAAAATTTAAAATAAAAGACTGCTATCATGCATCCTGTTGGTGGGGAACAAAATTTTATAATCCATAAAATAACAAAATTTTATAATCCGAAAAATAACAAATTGTAAAACAAATGCAATTCATGGCAATCCGCAAGTGTTGACTTCCACAGTTGCACTCATGTGGTGGGAGGAAACGCTTAGGGATTGCAAAGGCCCATTTCTGTAATACAGAGCAAGCAAGGGGCAAAGAACTCCAATTGGAATATTTTGTTTTTTTTTTCTATGGTAACAATTTTAGAATTAGCAAAAAAGAAAGTTTCGGTATCTTTTTATGATAAAATTCATAAAATCAAAGATGTCATTGGTGTAAACAAAAACAAAGGGGGAGAATACCTTGTTAAAATCAACATACACATACAGTTAAAAGTTTCACGCTTCCACAAATTTTTTTGTATTATTCAAGTACTAAAATTCTTAAATACGTAAACAATGGGAGTCAAAAGTACAATCTCCATCCATCTTAAAAGATATTGTTCATATTACCACATTAACAAACCTTGAATACTGATTTTCAATATAGACTTCAATTTTCATCACCAATGATCTGTTCCAATTTTTCCGTCGCTACCATGTAAAAACTTATTAGATTGTTAAGCCAAAAAAAAATGCTAAGAACAGACGCGTCTGTACAATCTAAACCATCAATGTAAAACTTACACTGACCCATCCATCCAAACTGTCCATGTTAGATCCATTGTGAAATTTACATAGATCCCACTAACGTCGAAAGATAAGTTAAACAAACACGTCCGTTCTTAGAATTCTCCTCTAAATTATTTAGATTATCAGTTGACAAAAACTTTGATGATAAATTCTATCACTTGATTTTTTTCTCATAATTGCAGGTGTCAGAAAAGCTACCAAACTAGTAGCTACTTAAGCTTAAGCGCTGAAACCAAATTCAATACCACTTCTCAAAAGTCTAAATCAAATTAAAACTTTAAAAGATATGCAAAAATCTAAAGAAAAAAGATATGTAAAAAAATTGAAAAGAAAAGAAGGCATCAGTTCTCCAAGGTGATATAGCATCAATGATAGATTCAGACGCAAATTACCCATTTATAAACGAGATTCATCACATGCCTAAAAATCTCAATTAAAGAACTAAAGCAGCTTTCAAAAATATAAACATTACTTAGAAATTATAACACATACAAACATACATATATATATATATATATATACACATATAGAAAGCGATCAGAACCTGTCGGGATTCATGGTAACATCACACTGTTTCCAGTTCAGCGGATTGACAGATTCATGAATTTCTATCGTCACCTCGCTTTCCTCTTCTTCTTCTCAACCACCAAATTCTACGATTATATTTCTTAAAAATCGACAAAAATTAAATAAAGTAAGACCCAAATCAGTTCTTTTTTAAAATTAAAAATAAATAAATAAATAAAAACCCAAATCATAAAAATTGGAGAAAAGCAAAACAAATAATAATAATAAAAAAAAAGCATGGATTTTATGAAGAAGATAAGGAAATTTACAGCTCAGAACTTCTTAGAGGGTTGTGTAGCCTTCATAGGCATGAATATGCCTCTGGACACAGATAAGATTTTCCTCACAGCCGTCACTATAAAGGAAGAAAGATACTCAAAACATACAAGATACGGGAAATTAGGGTTTGAAGAAGTGAGCTTTTGCCGAATGGTGACTTAGGGTTTTTGAGAGATTTGAGACCTGAGAGGAGATAAGAGAGAAGAGGCATTTTATAGGCCAAGTTTATCTTGTTGATGCAAACCCTAATTCTTTTGTCTTTTAACGAATTTTCCTTTTTCAAAAAAAAATTACACAATAAAAGGAATTAGTGACAGTTGATACTCCCAAGAAAAAGTTCATAAATACCCCTTTTTAAAATTATATTTTCATAAATACCTGTTTTTTATTTTTATTTCATAAATATTCTTTTTTATTCTTTTTTTTTAAAAAAAATATACACTACTACTGTTTTACACATGAAATATAGACCATGGTATATATTTCATGCATTAAATGTATACCGCGGTCCACATTTTATGAATAAAATTTATGCTCAAAATTGGCACACATTTTAAAATGTGTACCATTCATATTTTACACATGAAATATGTACCTCATGGATAAAATTTATATTACATAATGTGGACTACTTATATTTTTCATATGAAATATTTATCGTATTTTTGAAAGAAGTTTTTAAAATGGATATTTTTGAAATAAGTTTTAAAAAACAGGTATTAAGTATAATTTTCACATACTCCTAAGGGAAATGTGGGCCGGGTAAGGATATGTGGCCTGAAATTAAAAGTTGGATTGGCCCATAGACGAGTCTGAGTGCTTCTGTTCAGGAAATGGACCTGACTGCAAGTAATTTGGACTAAATTACTTTTTTAGGAGTTTTGAAAAATAACTTTTGTAGTAGTGTCACAATAACGTGTAACGGAGTCATAGATTATGTGACTATCTGTCACACAACATTGTGACATTTCTAAGAATGTTATTTTTCAAAATATTCTGAAATAGTTACTTTAGTCCAAATTATTACTATTCATATCAAATCAACTTATATTCAGCTTTGAGTCTTTCTTTTGTTTTTTTTTTTTTTTTTGGTGAGTGTACACAAATACCCATTTTCTTAAGCATACTGACAAAAATAAAAAAAGCTATTTATTTTTGTTTCAAATATACCTAATTTTATATCTAATTTTAGAAAAATATATATCACAAATATTTTATACATGACATATATTTCATGAATAAAAATTATACATAAATATTTGTATATACTTCAAATGTACTTTTGGTATAAATTTACACTATAAATATAAACCCTATAGATCTATGTTGTAAATATATACTACACATATTTTACACATAAAATTTATACCTAAAAAATGTGTACTTTTGAAATAAAATAAAAATGGGCATTTGTGAAATATAAGGCACAAAAGAGGCATTACGTATAAATTTCTCGTTTTAGGAAATTAGTGTGTTCTCTTTTCTTTTCTTTTTTTTTTTAAAGAGATTCTAATGTAGAAGCACCAAAAATAATGGTACATAGGAGCAAAATCTTATGGCCCAAATTAGATATTGTTGTGCACGACTCCCACTATTTTATAATACTACAACCAATATAAGCACACTGAATTTATATTTCTCATTAACAAACAAACATCTTGAACACCAGGACTCCGTCTTCACTCCTTCAAGAAAATATGAAGATTTTTTGTTTTAGATGGAGAAAATTGGATGAACCACAAACCAAGGTTTTCTCCTTTGTTTCTATCACTCTCTCTTTACTTCTTCTTCTTTTTTGGTTTTAAATTACAGGTTTAGCTTCTAAGAAAATACTCTTCCTCTTTTTGAATTATTTCGAAATTAAAGAAGTTAATCCATCAAATAGCATTTGGATAGACAATTCTTGATAAGTTATAAATCTGGGTTAATTTTCTTTCATTTACTACTATTTGTATTCTCTCTAGAATATGTTTTTACTCTTTTAAGCTGGGAATGGCGGTATATTTGAGAAGTAAATTTTTGAAATTTATAATTATTCAGAAAAATAAAAATGAACAAATTTAAAATTAATAATTCAGCCCCAATCCTGAATGCACTTATGAAATTGGTTTATGGATCTTTGCTTTATGTAAAAATAAAATAAAATAAAAATAAAAAATTCCACTTTCTAAATCTACATTATTAAGTTTTAGGGATATTAAAAAAAACAATACTTTTAGCCTTTAAACAAAAAAGAAAAAAAAGAAAAACCACACATTTTCTCTAATATCAAATAAAATCTTCTATTTGTATTTTTTTATCAAATTTAATTGGATTCACATATATAGTCAACATTGGAGTTAAAGTTGTTGAAAGTGAATATTTTTTACATTTGAAATCAGATAAAAGAATTCAAAAAAAAAATTATGTGTTTAAAAGTTGTTACTGTTGAATTTCTAAGAGATTATGGATCATTTTTCAGTCTAGATGGTTGCCGACTAATTATGTAGATGCCATAAGACATTTTAAAGAATAAAGATAATTTGACAATAATTTTAAACTTTAATTTTAATTTTATATGTGAATCAAGTGAAATTTGATAGAAAAACACAAATATAAGATTTTATTTGATATTAGTAAAAAGACGTAGGTTTTTTTTTATAAAAGACTAAGGCTACATTTGGAATATGGATTTTCAAGGGAAAAAACTATGAGGAAAAAATTAAGGAATACTAAAGAAGAAAATATTTTTCTAATATTTTGTAGAAACTTTTGAGTTTACTAGTTAATGTGTCAACATTCTCTATACTGAAGAATGATATCAAATCCAACTCTTACTTTTTTTGGAAAAAAAAAATCATACCGTCTTATGTTTGAATCAAAATAAAAGAAAATAAAATGTCTTGAAATTTTTTTCCTTTTTCCTAAAAATTAGATTCCAAACAGAGCCTAAAATTGGTGAGGTTTTTTTTATTATTATCCCTTAAGTTTTGGGATTAGCTAATGAAATCTACAGAATTGTTGTCCTAATGGGCCTCAGAGAAGAGAAATCAACCCATTTGGACTTAACTAAGTTTTTTTTTTTTCCCCTTTTTCTTCGGCCACAGCCGTGGCCTTGGAAATTTGGAATGGTCGACTAATACGGGATAGCAAAGAATACGGTAAAGAGGGAGGAAAGAAAGAAAGTAGGATTTGTCTTTTGAGTTTTATTCCCATGTATTGATGTGCACCAAAATATTTGTGCACTTGATCTTTTAAAAACCATTTATTTCGATTATACAACCTACAATAAGGAGCATGTCGAACCTACGAAGGGGTAAAAGTATCATTATAACAAATTTTCACATTCTTTTTTTTATAGCCAAATGACTGAGTATATGAATCACATATTAGTTTTAATTTATATATCAAGTATATTAATTTATATACTGGGTACATAAAACTTTACAACTTCATTTTAATAAAATGATAATATTTTCATTTTATAGCAAACTAATTGATTTTTGATATAAGAGGATTTTTTTTATATTGAAGGTGAGGAATATTGATCTCTAGACCTTAATATTGGAGGTAAATGTGGTTATTAATCAAGCTAAATATGCGACCATAATATAAACAATTATTTTACTAACTATGAAAATAAAAGATTTTTACATTGAAGTTCTTGAGGTTATCATTCCCATATATATGTTTATCTTATTCACTATACCAAATATCAAATAATTTAGTATAATAACTCTTATATGTCAATGTAAAACTTATTTGTTGATATGTTTGATGTACTCCGTGTAAAATCTCAAAACTCGGACATTTCGATATGAAAAAGCATAAACACTTAATAAAATGAAGCTTAAAGGAAGGATCATTTGTCATGAATAATTTTCTTTTCCTTTTAACAAAATGGTCGAATTTGAAATTTCATTAATAAATTGTCACTCAATTTATACCAAATGACTAATCATTATAGTGGCACTAATAATAGAATTGGAGCAGAGGTAAATTGTGGCACTATGGACTTAAACTGTATGGGTTAATTGCGTTTAGGACTGAATATACACCTAGATAAAAAGTACTAAACTCTCAAAAACCCTAGCATACATTCTTTTTCTTTCTCAAAACACCATGTCTTCTGTCTTCACTCTCACAATAAGCCGAAGAGGGAATGCTTTAATCTTTTTCTCCGGTCTCTCCTCCTCCTCCCCTATCCCCCCTGATCTCTTTCGAGGATGATTGGTTTTTCCTATTTTCTTTTGATTTTCTAATAAGTCTATATTTGATTTTATACCACTTGATCTTAGATCTGTATGGGTTTTAAATTCCATTTACTAGATCTTGAATCTGCGAATTTTTTCTTTAATTCAGATATGTAATATGGATGAATTAGTGGTTTTTTTTCAGCAGGTGTGGATCTTATTTGGGGTTAGAATCATAGTCTACATGCCAAAAACGCAATCCAATGGTAGGTGAAGGCAATTGTTTGCTGGTAGTCCTTGTTATCTTCTTCTCTTGAAAAATTATGGTAATCTACAATTTTTTTTTTGTTGTTGTATTTTTTATCCATTTTTTGTCTCCTTTTTTTAAGAGTTCGAAATTATAATCGTCTATACTTATACTGTAATTGAAGTTTTTTAGCTTTTATTAATATTATTCCATTAAGAATCATGTTTTTGTCAGAGTAAACATATATATAGATACCTAGACCACATGGGTTAATAGTGTCACCGAATATATATCAAACCACATGGGTAAATTTGCTATACAATATAGAAGGCCTATATCATAAGGGTTAATTATGCCACATGCAGATTAGACCACATGGATAAATTATGGCATACTAAGCTTCCATAATTATCCTAATTTGGATATAAGATAAAATAATTTTTAGACTAAATATTATCAATTAAATGATAACATAAATAAATGCTAAATTTAAGACCAAATATAAAATATGCTAAATTTATCACAACAAATAACATTGTTTTAGAGGAGGATTTTTGTGCTAAATGCTAAATTATAATATGAAGAGTGCTACTTTTTCACTCTTTAATCTCAGTGCTTGATATATGAATTCCATTATACTATGATTTATTATAGGATAAAACTTATTTTTAACCTCCAAACTTTAGACCTAATCCTATTTTAGCTCAAGAAACTGTACCTTTCTTAGTATTTATTATTTTTTTCAGATATTTTGTGTGATTTAGTTTTACATAAAAGGCTCAAAAGACTACCATGATAGTTCAATCTTAAATCATTTATTCAACATTCTACGTTTAGATAAGTATCGAACTCTCAAAAAATCATAGCATATATTCTCTTTCTCTCTCAAAATACCCTGTCGTCGCTCTCACAATAAGCCGAAGAGGGAGTGCTTTGATGTCTTTCTCCGGCCTCTTCTCCTCTTCCTTATCCTCCCTGATCTCTTTCGAGGATGATGAGTTTTTTTTTTAATTTTTTATTAAGTCTAGATTTATATCTAGCTGTAATACCATATTTGTGTGGATTTTATACCATTTGATCTTAGATCTGTATGGGTTTTATATTCCATTTACTAGATCTTGAATCTGTGAATTTTTTCTTTGATTCAGATCTATCATGTGGCTGAATTGGTGATTTTTTTTCAGTAAGTGTGGATCTCATTTGGTATTAGAATCATAGTCTCCACGTCAAAAATGCAATCCAATGGCAGGTGAAGGCAATTATTTGCTGGTAATCCTTATTATCTTCTTCTCTTGAAGAATTATAGTGGTATTTTTGATCCACTTTTCGTCTTTTTTTTTTAGAAGTTTGAAATTGTAATCCTCTGCGCTTATATTGTAATTGAAGTTTCTTAGCTTTTATTAATATTATTCCATTAAGAAGCATGTTTTTATCAAAGTTATATATATATATATACATCTAGACCACATTGGTTAATAGTGTCACCGAATACATATTAAACCACATGGGTAAATTTTGCCCTTCAATATAGAAGACCTATATCACAAGAGTTAATTATGCTACATGCAAATTAGACCACATGGGTAAATTATGGCATACTAAGCTTCCAGAATTATCCAAATTTGGATATAAGATAAATTAATTTTTAGACTAAATATTATCAATTAAATGATAACATAAATGAATGCTAAATTTGAGACCAAATATAAAATATGCTAAATTTAGCACAACAAATAACATTGTTTTGGAGGAGAATTTTTGTGCTAAATGCTAAATTACAACATGAAGAGTGCTAAACACACTATCTTTTTTACTCTTTAATCTCAGTGCTTGATATGTGAATTCCATTTAGTGGTGGCAATTCGGGCCGGCCTGGCCCGGCCCGGTATTTTTAGGGCCCGGGCCAAGCCCGGCCCTGGGGGTAGGGCCGGGCTGGGCCTGGGATTCGCGGC
>JXTC01000615.1:39322-63333 GCA_002914845.1 Trema orientale | reverse complement strand
ATATCTTAGTACCCTATCTATCAAAGTATCTTATTTTCATATTTACAATCAATTTATTATTAAAAACAAACAAAAAAATAACTTATATGTTACTCACATGAATCTTTTAAAAAAGATATTTTAAGCAATTTGATTTTGAAAGACAAAAAATTATTTTTTAAAAACAAATTATTTTGATAGAAAAATTAGTAATCCTCTTATGGTCATGATTTAGCTTTGAAATTTTCTTAATCTCCTTTAAATTCAAATATTAAGTAAATATTACATTAAGTTCAAATATAACTAGAATGCACTACATTTTTTAAGTTTTGGCCAAAAACTTCGAGTTATCTTAAGTAATTTTTGCCTTTTGAAAAAATTGATTTGAATATTAAAATTGTAGTGCATCCTAACTATATTTGAACTTATTGTAACATTCATCTATTATGATAAGTTTAAAAAAGATCTAAAATTTTTTCAAAACTACATCATGTTCACAAAAGGATCACTAATTTTTGTACAGAAATAAATTTTATGTTTCTTTAATATATCTTTAAATAAAACAAAAATTTTCTACTACTTTATTTTTTTGGAAAATCCCAAGATTAGAAGTTAAGATTGTCCAGATGATTCTCCAGTTATAACCTAGTGTTTTTATTTGACTTTCCTTACATAGTTTCTTGACTTTTAGTTGTTAGTAATCTGACCATTTATTACAGTTTGTTCCCTAGTATTTTTTTCTCTTATTTACGATATAAAATTAATGGTTACTTGTACTCTATAAATTGTAATCTTCTTGGTAGAAAAATATGAATGAAATGCATCATATTTATTTCATGGTATCAGAGCTAGAAAAACTGCTATGTTCTCCTCTATTTTTTTAACCCAAAATAGAGTATTTATTTTCGTCCCCATTGCTGAAACTCAGTCCTCTTTCTTTTCTCTGTTTACGAGACCTGAGACAAAGTATTACTAGTCTTCATCACCTCTGCCTGTGGCTTTCATAGCTGCTAGTCAGAAAAATCAGTCCTAGTGTTGAGGCTATTGTTCAACTCTTAAGCCTCTGTTTTACTTTGACACATAGTGTCGACTCTTTTAATCATTCATTGAATTATTCTGGGCACTTACTGCATTATAAACTCTTTTTTGGTAGTTCTTTCTGAGTGTTTGTTATCAACATTGATCAACAATTATTGTTGATATCATTCTAATTTTTTTTCGGTCTTTTGTCTAAGATTGGTGTGATCTTAGATAAAACGATAAGCTAAACATCTTCAAATAAGCCGATGTTGACTTTCTTATTAGTAGCAACAATAGCTGGAATAGGATCCAGATCTTCACGTGGCTCTATTTCGTTTTTTTTTTTTTTTTCCAAAAGGCATAATCGGGTCTTCACGAGCTATTATTCTTGAAGCAAACTTATCCCAGCTGCTTGAGATCAGAAGCAAAACCTCATTTATTTCAAGTCAGAGCCTAGATACGAGACCACAAATATGGTCGCAGCATCTGATATATCCTCTTACTCCCATGCCCAGAAAGGTAATTCTTCAAACGCCTTTTCTATGTCTCTTGGTGATAAAACTCCTTGGATTATTGACTCCGATGCTTCAGATCATATGACTAATCTCTCACATTTGTTCTTATCATATATACCTTGCCTGGGAAATAAAAAAATCAAAGTTGCCGATGGATTTCTCTCACCAATAGCAGGAAAAGAAATAATCATTCTTTCTAACTTTCTTAAGTTAAAATCAGTTCTTCATATTCTTAAATTGTCTTATAATCTATTGTCTATTAGCAAACTCACCAATGATTTAAACTGTGTTGCTAAGTTCGTTAACTCTCATTGTGAATTTCAGGACCTGGACTTGAGAAGGACAATTGAAAATACTAGAGAGTATGATGGACTCTACTATCTGGAAGAAGAATCTGTCTTTCATGGACAAGCTAAGACGATAATGAATAGTAATTTCTCCCCTTCTAGTAACGAAGTAATGTTGTGGCATTATAGATTAGGCCATCCAAGTTTCTCCTATTTACAAAAATTATTTCCTGGATTTTTTAAGAATAATATCTCATTTCATTGATGACCATACCAGAGTATATTGGGTGTACCTTTTAAAAGAAAAATCTGAGGCTGAAATAACCTTCAAAATGTTCCACAAACTTATTCAAATATAATTTCAAACACAAATCCAAGTCTTTAGAACTGACAATATCCATTACACTAACTTGACATTAAAAATGTATTCTTGAATGGAGAATTAAAAGAGGAAGTGTATATGGACACATCGCCTGGATTTGAAGAAGTATATGGTCAAGGCAATACGTGCAAATTGAAAAAGTCACTCTATGGCTTAAAACAATTACCACAGGCTTGGTTCGACAAATTAGAAAATATATTCATTGTCATGGGTTTACCCAAAGTCAAGCTGATCACACCATATTTTATAAACAGTCAGAGAATGGAGGAGTTTTTATACTCATAGTTTATGTGGATGACATCATCTTAACTGGAGATAACGAAGTTGAATTAGGCAACCTTAAAAGGATCCTAGCTAAAGAGTTTGAAGTTAAGGATCTTGGTCAACTGAAGTATTTTTTGGGAATGGAGATTGCTAGGTCCAAGGCTGGAATTTTTGTTTCCTAGAGAAAATACACCTTGGACCTATTAAAGGAGACTGGTATGTTAGGATGTAAACCAGTAGACACTCCAATAGATCTCAATCACAAGTTGAGACATGAGCAAAAATGAGCAACTGTTGACATAGGTCGATATCAGCGATTGATGGGAAAGTAAATTTACCTATCCAATACTTGTCCAGATCTAGCATTTGCAGTGAGCGTTGTGAGTCAATTCATGCGTTCCCCTCATGAAGAACACTTAGAAGCTATTTGCAGAACTCTCAGGTATTTGAAGAAGACATCAGAGAAATGGTTATTATTTAAGTCTAGTAAACAGATGAATATAGAAGCTTTCATTGTTGCTGATTGGGCTGGATCTATAATTGATCGGAGATCAACTTCTAGATATTACACCTTTGTCAGAGGAAATTTGGTAACTTGGAGAAGCAAAAAACAATCAGTGATTGCTAGAAGTAGTGCCGAAGCATAGTTTAGGGCAATTGCTCAAGGAATTTGTGAATTACTTTGATTGCAAATGATGTTGAAAGAATTGAAGGTAGAAGTAGGAACTCCTATGAAGTTGTATTGTGAAAAACAAAGTTGCCATCAATATTGCTCACAATCTTCTTCATCATGATTGTACAAAATACGTTGAGATTGACAGACACTTCATTAAGGAGAAGATTGAAAGTGAAATAATTTGTATGCCATATATTCTGATAGAAAAGCAATTGGTTGACATATTCACCAAGGGACTGTTGAAATCATCGTTCGAATCTCTAGTTGGCAAGCTGGGAATGTTCGACATCTTCAAACTAGCTTAAGGGGGAGTGTAGAAAATCCCAAGATTAGAATTCAAGATTGTCCAGCCGATTCTCCAGCTATAACCTAGTGTTTTTATTTGACTTTCTCACATAGTTTCTTGACTTTTAGTTGCTAGTAATCTGACCATTTATTACAGTTTGTTTCCTAGTGTTTTTCCTCCTATTTATGATCTAAAATTAGTGGCTATTTGTTCTTTATAAATTGTAATCTTCTTGGTAGAAGAATATGAATGAAACATATCATATTTGTTTCAATTTTTGTCTTGCAAACTGCTTAAGATATATTTTTTTAAAAGCCTCATATGAGTGGCACATGCTCTTTTTTTGTTTGGTTTTACAATAAAGTAATTATAGAGATGAAAATGAGATATTTTAATAAATAGAGTGCTAAGATACAAATGTTTTAAAATTTGAGATTCAAAATAAGATTTTATAATAATTTAGAGACCAAAATTAGAATTTTTCTGGCTATTTGCAATGGAAGAATGACGCAATGACTAAAATGGAATGCAGTCACAAATTGGGTGCGTTAAATGAGTCATTTCAAAAGTTATGAGTCAAAATATGATTAGGTCTAAAATCTAGGGATTTATTATATTATCAAAATATGAAATTAGATAGTAAAGTCTTTGTCAAATAGTGAGGCTAAAGATAGCACAATGAAATAGCGTGGCATAATTGGAGAGATGCTTACATATACTTGTAAAGCTTCTCCTTAGAAGTATGTGGTGGTTCATGGTTGTCGCATAACTTGATCTTGGGGGCGTGACAGCTTGCTCAAAGAAATTATATTTTGAATGTAATGGGTTATAAAACAAACCATAATTCGGGGGTGAAAAAAGTAAAAATTTAAATACTCGTTCCATGAAAATTACAATAAATTTGTCGAAATTCATCTTTTCTTGAACTTTTTAAACAACCCAAAAGTCCCTTGAAATCCCTCGAGATTATTGTACCAAATTATTGCTGACGTTTTGCTAGATTACGAGATGAGATAAGTTCGAAAAAAGTCCAGTACCATCAATCTGACTGAGAAATAAATTTATTGAAATAATACCCAGATGAGGCGAAAAAAAAAAAAAGAAGGATAATTATTGAGCTAAAGAATATAGAAGGAAACACTGACTAAAAATGAAAATACTGAAAAAGAGGAGAAGGACAAAACAATTGGCATAGACCACCAAGAGAATGACCGAAGCCATGAACTGAGGATTAAATTTAAAAGGAGCCATTGACAATGTCAAGTTTTTATGATTTCACTGAAAAATGCTACTCACAGAACAATCATCATGAACACGCCAAATAGTTTCACCCAACAAGTTAGCTACTGTAAGAACAGTCAACTGAGGGAAGTAATTCTTCTCCAGGACTGGAATGGTGTTTGTTACAATCACCTCTTGAAACAGGCCACCTGAAAGCCTCTCAATCGCCGGAGGGCTGCAACGGAAAAAAACACCGAACAAGAAAATCATGAATGGACTGACAACATGATAATTAATTTATTACTTCGAAGTCTCGGATAAATCACCAATATTGAACAATTTAAGGGAAGCATGGATGACGAATGTCTTTTAGATTCTCAAATCAAAATAACTAGGAAAAATTACAAGCTACAAATAGAGTGGATACCTGAACACAGCATGAGTGCAGCATGCATACACTTCCCTGGCCCCCTCTTGTTGTAAAAGTGCTGCACCTTTTGAAATTGTCCCTACAACAAGGAGCAAAGAACAAACGACTAATGACAACTACGAAATGAATTAATACTGAGCAAGTGTCCAATGTAAGCATCAAACTGAGAAACCCCATAATAGCTTTTCCTAATGAAAGATCCTTTTCAACTTCAAGTTTATTTCCCTAACACTACACCACAGAAACACACATATAATCTGAGTGGCCAGAGAAGAGAAAATAGTAAAAAGTTAGCAGGGGCTAGGCCTTGAAAAACAACGCATATCAGTTATGCCATTAAAACCACACTAAAGACAGATATAAAACTCAACAAGGAGCACCAAGAACAGGCTATTAAATAACATAGAGTGAGCGGAAATTAATTTTCGGTTACCTTTCCGTTTTTCTTTTATTTCAATTTTCCACTTTTCCTATGTAAAAAGTATGCTTTCAACAATTTTCACATATAAATGTACAACTAGAGTAAGAGTTTGATATCAAGAAACACTTATGACTTACCAGCAGTATCAATCATATCATCCACCATAACTGCAACTTTGCCTTTCACATCCCCAATCAGATTCATCACCTACAAAGATGAAGTCAACAGTGATTCTAGGATGAGAAAAAAAATTGTATGATGCATGTTTCTTGTAACGCCTACTTACTAAACTACATTTAGTAAATGCAATCACGCAAGAAAATGTGCAATACAATCTCTTTGTTCGAGTAGCAAGTATGTCTCAACTCTCAAATCAATTTTTACTCAATCAGCAAGTTGTCCTGAGAACTCAGAAAAAGGGAGAAAAAGCCTTGATAGTCAATATAGTGTAGGTTCCAAAATTACCTCAGCAACATTGTGTCCATGGCGTCTTTTGTCTACAATGGCTAAAGGTGCATCAGATAATTTTTTTGCAAAAGCACGTGCTCTTGCAACTCCACCAACATCAGGGGAGACCACTACCAGATCTTCAGAACAAATTTTCTTGCTTGCAAGATAATCAAGAATCACTTGCTAGAATGCACAGAACAATACGAATGTCAGTGGTCATGAATGAAACCCATGAAAATCAAGAACAAAAACACAAACATATTTACCTCACAATATACGTGATCCACTGGAATATCAAAATAACCTAATGACTGCCCAGAATGAATATCACAAGCAAGAACACGGTTTGCACCTGCTTCTGTAATAAGGTTTGCAACCAGTTTGGCCGCAATTGATTCACGCCCTTGGGTCTGAGATATGAGAAAAGAATACAATTGCGGTTGAGCAGAAAATCTTTAGTTGCACAACATACTTTAATTGCTGAAAAATAGAATTTATCTCAAAGAAGTTCATAGAAGTACAATAAAGATTAGATTTACCTTTCTATCAGCTCGGGCATAACCAAAATATGGAACCACAGCAGTAATATTTTTTGCTGATGCCCTCCGACAAGCATCAATCATTATCTCTAGTTCCATGAGATGCTCATTCACAGGAGGGCTGGTTGGCTGCACAAGGTAGACGTCACATCCTCTTACGCTCTCTTGCAACTGAACATAAATTTCACCATCAGCAAATCGCTTTATGTTGATCTTTCCAAGTTCCAAGCCCATGTACCAAGCAATTTCCTGGGAGAAAGTAGCTGAATGTTAGTAAACACAAGCACAAGCATTTAAAATCTTAAAGATCAGTAGTACTTGAGAATAAATTTTTAAGATAGACGATGAAAATATGTGTTTGCCAGTAATATGCAATATAAATGCAGCCTTAAAAACCAAACAAAATCCAGTTGCTACAACTTCAAAACAAGGATGCAATCCCAATAATAAATTCCAAAAGCCCGAGTGGGTTATCAAGTAATCAATTTTTTGCTTGAATTTCTACCTCAGATTTACTCATCTAACTTAGCAAAGTTACCCATTGACATTCGGATTAAGAATCTATACTTACAGCACCAGTTTGAATTCTCACCAAACTCTTCCCCACCAGATTAAGACCTAAAATCACATAAAAGGAATACCCTTATTCAAAAACAAGAGTATTACAAGGCCAGAACAGAAAACCGAAAAGCTTAAAACTTATAAGAGGTAATGTATTTCCCAGTATTTCCAAGTTCTAATCTTTGCACAATAATCTAGCCAAGCCCGCTAAAAGAAATCTCACACACACAGAAAATGTTAGCAAGAGTTTCAAAAAGAGCACTTTAAGATATGAAATTGAATGGCTTTGGTTACCTGACTGAGTGCAGAATTCGCTGAGCCAGAAAACAATTTAATCCTGGAGTTGTTTCTGTTAACAGCTTTCTCCACCCGAGCTGATTCCAAGAACTTGGGCAGTGTACTCTCATTCAGGATAGGAATGGTGGGTTTCCCATTCCCAAACTTGGTTGGCTCCGCTACATCACACCTCTACCACAAGCGTATATATAAACGAGAACCCATATCAATACAACAATAAAATCAACCTATATATATATAGAGACATATACACGCAAATACACATATACTCATTGCATAACAAAAGCATACATATGAGAAACGAAAAAAACAAACACAGAACTGTACGGAAATGGAGCTTACAACGACGCTAGGTGCGTAAATTCGAGAGCGGGACTCGTACTGAAGAAGGGTTCTACGGCTAAGCGAGAACCGAGACGAAGACAGAGCCAACGACGACGAAGACGACGATGACGATGACGATGACGGAGACGGCAAAACCAGCGACGCAGCCATGCCTCAAATCACTCAGCAAACAGAATTGGGTCCTAGGGCTTTTGGGGCAGAAATCGCGCGAGACTATTGGCCAATAAGATAGTATAGAGACAGAGTAGAGAGAGAGAGAGAGGAGAGCTCTTTATCAATGGCGGAAGGGGCTCTGAGTCTCCACAACAGTCGGACTTTGGGGACTCGCTTTAATTTTTCACATATCCCCACCTTTTTACCATATTTATATTATGCTAAGCCAAAACGACGCCGTTTCAGTGGGGAAGTGATGTCGTTTTGCTTCGCGTGAGGAAGGAGTGGGGTCCGCTTAGTTGTCTGTTTCTGGAATGAGTGGGGCCCGCGAGAATCTCGGTAAGTAAACGGGCCGTGGAAACGTGGACTTTTCAGGACACGAAATGAATCAACGGACGCTGGAAAATCCTAGTACCGTTTCTTTCTTTCCACTTTCCCCCGCTTTTCCACGTGGCACGTCCTTATCCTCCCTTTTTTATTTTATTCTTTTAATTAATTACGCTCTCTCTTTTTCCTTTCTTTTTTTTTTTTTTAAAAAAAATAATAATAATAATAATAATTTGTGTGGTCTAGTGGACGGTGGTTAGGATTTTGTTTTGGAAATGACTTCAGTCTCATTCCATATCCTATGTCACTAGTTTGGAATCTTAATTAATTTCGACTTGCAGATATGGAATATTTGTTTATGGTTGGGAAAAAAAGTTAAGAGAGATTCCTAATCCAAAATGTGTGAATTCCCTTACCCATATTTGTTTTCTAGATTCACTTTACTATTTTAATTCTTTAGCCCAAATACATTGAGAGAGAGAGAGAGAGAGAGAGAGTGTGTGTGTGTCATGATTGTGAAAAAGAAATTGGGTTTGTTTTCCTTCGGGCCATTTTCCAACATCAAGCAAACATTCTTTCAAGTATGGTAAACATGTACACACAAGTATACGTATTCAATTAGAATTGGAACTCTACCAATAAGAGAATAACTTCTGAAAAGATGAAATCACAAGGAAAATATGCTTTAATTAGTATCTTCGATCTTTTTCTAATTAGATAAATCTATTTCTTTATAGTGATGTATTTTTACTTTACTACGTCTGGATACACATGGATAACATTACAATCTCTCTAAAAGCTCCAATGCGACCACAATCACTGAATTTGGCCCTTTCTTTTTTCTTTTTCTTTTTAGCCTTAACTTACTTACCTTTTTAGCCTTTTTTGTTATCCATTATGTCCTTTTATATAGATGCTCAGAAAGGTAAAACTAAGATTTTTATTTGAAGAAATTAAAAGCCTGATTAGAGGATTAGATCTTATAATTAATACATAATCTAGCACATACAACTACAAACGTTTATCTAAAACTTATATAAAAAAATTTCATTAAAAAAAAAAAGAACTTATCTAAAAGTTGGGTAAAGCCGTTTTCCGTTTCTTTGTACGAAAAGAATGATGTATCTTTGAATATACTTATGATATTCCTTAAAAAATAAAAAAAATAAAAAAAAAACAGGCGGTTATCCTCTTATTTCCTTATATCTCGGTTTTTTCAAATTTTAAAAAAGAAAAAAAGAAAAAACTAACTACCCCTAAATTTCTTCGGATAACACTCCCATCTTATCCATGATCACATACATCTCGTTTTTCACCAACCTAGAGAGATACTTCTACAACGTGCTCTACACTAATAAACTAATAATAATTGCTCTGTATTTAATGGTGAAAACCTCCTCTTCAATTTGACTCTCTTGTTCAATGTTTCACACATTAATCTGATATAAATTCTTATCATATTTATATAACATACATAGCCTTGTTTTTCTTCCTTGTGTGCAGGGCACATGTTGCAGTAATGCCGAATATATGGAATTGTCGTTTTCCTGTTACAATGCATGAATTGGAAGGTGATACAATGCAAATGCATGAATTGGAAGATGATATAATGCAATTCTAATTTGGATGTATCGGTGATCCATGACGAATCTTAAGAGATATCCCATGGCATTTCAATTGCTTGTACTGCCATCACCAGATGAGGTCACATGACCAAGATGCTAGGACTCCATTGCTAGCCCTTACTAGATACATGTTTATCACCTACATCTCCCATGTTTAAATAAGAGAATAGGCGCTCATACTAGGAATTGTTTGGAGGTAGATTACTTCTCTTATAAGGCTGGCTGGGGCCATTTTCTACGCATCCAAGTCTCTCTTCAATTAGACTCTCTTTTGACCTGCGGCCTATCAATCTGGTTAGGCAATAACCACCAAGAATTATGGGTATATTTTAAGTATGAACGCCTTCCCGACTTGTGTTTCTTTTGCAAAATGATTGACCATGTATGCAAGGCATGTACTGCAATGATGGAGAATGAGGATAAGGGATTAGGTGCTGACTTCAACTATGGTCATTGGTTACGATCGATCAGAACCACTGGTACTTCGGAATGATCCAGAAGGTGCTCATACAGAAGGTAGATCGTATACTCATCAACAATCCTCGGCTTATATAACTATCTTATACTACTTAACTATGAAATGTAATTTCATACATATTTCTCGGACAAATTTATCTACTCTTCTAGTGTATTGTCAGGTTTGAACTACATCTGTAATGTATTGAACGTCCTACCTTTTAGATTTAGTTTGTATTTGGTTATGATCCCTATACTATATTCTTCTCATAATGGATCTTTTGTTTTTATTTCTATATAATGCACATTCTCGTCGTACATTCAAGTATGTACCCTTCTCTGGTAAAAATTATTTTAATATAAAAGACTATGTTGATGTTTTTTTTATATTATTAATTTTTTTAATTGCACTTTTAAAGAATTGAAAATCCTAGTTACCACACAAAAATATTAATAATAATAAGAGAAATAAAAACAATAATTTCCAACATACTTTGATGGAATTTATTTGCTTATATATTTTTATAACCGTTTATTTCATTTTTAAATTTCACGACCTATCAAAAATGTTTACTCAATTCCTTTTCATTATTGAGAGTTACACTCGTACAATTCTAGTTCTAAACTTCATCTCATTCATCAGTCAAGTTTATCAAGTGTGTTCATTACCTTCATCTTTTCAACTTATTGAATATATTGATGGAGATTAAATCTGTTAAGGGATTTATCTAGATAAAATAAAGGTGTTCCACGATAGGGATAATATTTATTTAAAAGTTAACAAAAAATTAAAAATGAAAAGATAAATTAAAAAATAAAAAATAAGAATTTTAAATTGAATAACTTCTTTTTATTTTTCAACCTGCGCTGTTGTCCATTATAAATAAATAATGAAAATATCATTTAATTTCCATAACTTTACTATGACTACCTTAAAAGTAACATAGATTATTAATTAAAAAGATTTTAATGAGAATAAATTTTCATAATAATACATATAAAGTTTATAATTTTTACACATATTCTATAACATTAAATGACAATAACTTCTATTAACTGTCATGAAACTCCTCATTCATATTGCATGAACAAAATATTCTCTCTTATTTCACAAATAACTGTGGCCTTTTTGTTTATGACTTTTATCGAATCACAAGGCCAAAAGAACATCGTTTATTTTGTCTGATTTTGTACATCTATCTTATTATAATTTAGATCTTGTTCTTTTATCATGATATCATGATATGAGAAGAATAAATTAAATATACAATAAAATAACTGTGTTAGATTTATATAATGGATTAATAAACCAAATATAATCCCAGAATTCATCATGCCAAATTGTCAGGAAAAGATTTGTTGAGAGTAAACCCGTGACTAACCTGAATCCATTGAGTTTGACAGCAAAGGATGTGATCACGTAAGCGGAAGTGATTAACTGATTAGAACCTGAGGGTAAAAGGTCTTCCACAGACAGAATACTCTATGTATGCTCAATGGGTCTCTCTCTGTTGATGGAGGCAGAGGAGAAGAGCACACGTTCTATTTGGCTTGGGGACCAAAACCCTATAGTTATGTCCTTATATACTAGTCACCAATAGAGACCCCATCAATCCTTATTGGACTAGGATTAGGTAACCACACATTACAGAGTCTATACCAAATAGGTAACTTCAAGAGTCCTTAATTAGATCACTTAATGACCCCTCTTAATTAGACAGTCCTTATATTATATAATTGATATAAAAACTATGGCCCACTTTATTGGGTTTATACGAATAACCCAACAATCTCCCACTTGGGCTACATAAGTTTTTCCTGAGACAATTATATAATAAAAACTTGAGTGCGCACTTTATTGCTGTCTGTTGGGAAATTACCCCTTAAAACAATCTGAATCATTTTGTATATTAACATGAAACCAAAGCGGCCTTCATTGCACTTAGGTAGGCAACTAAACCTATCAATGATTATCAAATCAATACACGCAATGACCAGATCAAGTATGGATGTGTGGCATAGAAATTACACGAAAAGTGATCTTACGTGCCTATTTCTATTTGGTCCTACTTTAAACTGAAATGAGATCAATCTTAGTCTTTCCTCTTAATGCATTACCGCAAACTTTTTGCTTAAACCGCAGTAGGAAAGATAATAATATGATAAATATCATATCTGAATTCAGAGTTTACGAAAAAACCATCGACCATATTCTGCAGAAATTAATCAAGGAATAAGTGTCACTAATGAACATTTGAACCAAATTACAAACTTCCACTGAAACTGCACATCTTTAAAATACAACACCATTATGAGCAATATGCTCATGAAAGCACCTTAGGTGATAAGCCTTTGGTGAGTGGCCACTACCGTAGTGAAAAAGCTGTGAGTGTTTATTTAACACTCTTCCAAATAGCTCCTCCATTTAGCAAATATATATATAACTAAAAGTGGATCTTTAACTATATAGGCATCCAACAAAAACAGAATTGGAATACCCAATGATCTCTAAAATTTCTCCGATTTCTGATAAGTGAGCACATAAACTAATGTTCTCTCTAAATTCTGCATAACCCATTTTGCTGCTACTTAATGATCCACATGAGGGTTATTAATATCTGCCTAACAATCCTGAATATACATAAGATTCCCCACTGCCAACGCATAAGAGAATTTCTGTATTTCCTTAATTTCAATATCATTATGGGCGCTGATTGAGACTGTATTTCTCACCCTTAGCCAATGGGCATATCTCCTGAAACATAATCTTTATCGATATAGATCTTTTGTGATATCCTAAAAGATACGTCAAGAATGATTTCAATGTATCTGTATTCCTTAGTACAAAAGAGACGTCCCCAAGATCTTTCACATCAATATCCTTTGATAGAAATTTCTTAGTTTCGTACAACAAGCCTATATCATTGCTAGCCAAAAGTATGTCATTGACATATAATATCAGGAAAATAAACTTGCTCCCACTGAACTTGTGATATATAAGACCATCAACTAAATTTTCCTCAAAATCAAACGAGAAAATAACTAGATGGAATCTTTAATATCTTAACGGGAAACTGGTAGTAGTGCCAAAATTATCCTGAAAGAGTCTTTCATTAAAACTGAAAGAAAGTTTCTTTATAAATAATGTCTTCCTTCAGAGTAAAACCATTGGAACTAGACGAACTTAAATATCGACAAGATCTTAAATATCATTGTCCTTCATGGATTTCATCTTATTCTTTATGGCATTAATCCACTTTGAGAGTTAGAACATTGTTTTAGCTTGAGTGAAAATAATTAGATTATTTTCTACTCCCATATCAAACACATGTTCTAGTGGATTTCCTTTATGGCACTTTCTCTTTAGGTTGTTGAGTTTGTCATTTTGGAAGCTGCTGAATATTATCTTGATCCGAATTTGTATCTTGAATAATGTCAGGTATAGAAGCCTGAAACCTGAATATTTTCAATTTGCAACTGAAGGAAGAGAAATGAATTCCTCTTCAAAGATAATATTCTTAACTTTTTCTCCCCCAAACTTAATATCCTCAAGGAATTTATATTTTTCCATTTTGAAAAGGATTTATAAGAGATATCATAAAAATGAATCCTCTTAACTTTTCAAAGTTCCGAATGAAATAATAGCTAAAATTCTTAAGTCCAATCACTTTCCATATGGCCTGTATGGCCTAACCTTAGTTGGACAACCCCAGACATGCAAGTACCTAATGCTAGGCTTTTTGCCTGTCTATAGCGCATATGGGGTTTTTAGCTACATTTTTAGTAGAAGCTTTACTTAGTATGTAAACTGCAGTTCTTAGGTTTCTTTCATAGAGTGATTTTAGGTAAAGAAGAATGATTAATCACACTTCTTACCATGTCCTTAAGTTTGCTTTATTGTCACTGAACTACACTATTTATACTAGGTTTCCCTGGTATTTCGTATTGTCGGACGATTCTGTATGTCTCTAAGAACTGAGTGAAAGGTTCTGGACTTTGTTTACTTTATCCGTCTTACCTACCATAATATACACTATGATTAGATTTGACAGCTTTAATTTCCTAACTCAGTTGAATTTCAACTTGGGCATTGGAAAAACTTAGATACATCCAGAAATTGTGACTTCTTATGAACCAAAATAGGTACTCTTAACGAGAATAATTGTCTATGAACATAATATAATACTGTTGGCCATTCCAGATAACTGTATGGAATGGTCTGCATGTATCAGTATAAATTAGCTCTAAGACGTCAAAACTCTTGTTGATACCTAATTTCCTTATGTTTGTCTATATTCCTTAATATACTTAACACAGATTTTAAAGTCCGTTAAGTTAAGTAGGTTAAGAATTTCATCTGACACAAGGCTAGTGTCATACCGTAGAGAAATTCTTTTAATTGACTTGTACTTTTGTACCATATTTCTTAATATGCAAGATTAACTTGATGAGGCAATTATTTTCAACTTATAAAGATTATCAATCAAAGAACTAGTAGCACGAAATTTGAATCTTGAAAGAAATTAAATTTAACTATTTCCTAATGAACAAGGATGACTTTATTTGTTTATGTCAGAAATAGAATACTTTAAAAGTATCTTCCAAATCAAAAATTTAACTAGTCTCTAATTGTAATCTAAATAACCTTATATAGCCTCCACTTAAGTAGTGTTGCCGTTGCCCAGACAGATAAATCTTTCATCATCAATTTGCAACTGGCTTCACAAACTATCTTGCATGAATGTGAATAGTAGAATCCGTATCTATTCACTAAGTGTATTTGGGTACAAGAGCTAAATTAACTTTATGACAAACAAAATTGAGAAGCATACCCTTCTTTATAAGCCAAAAGGCATGATTGGAATAATCAACCTTATACTTCCAGCCCTTTTGCAAAAGAAATAGACAAATTCCTTATTTTGTTTCCTTTTGCACTTTATGCTGTAAAGTCATAACTGCAGCTTCCTTATCCTTATTCCTTTTCCTTATTTTATCTTATCTTGAAAAGTACATGCTAAGTGAGTACTTTCAATCTTTTCTCGCTTCAACCTATCTTTTTTTTGCACACTATAAGAAATGATCTCGGAAGAGATTATTTGTACTTAAGGGTGTTGTAACTTTACTTAACTAATTGTGTAAGAAGAGAGATAGAGACCGAATGCACGAGCAAGTCTTTCAACTACTCTAACTTAAGTGCCTTTAGTTTAGAAGCGAGATTAGACATCTCCATAATGTACTCCTTTATGTTCCCTTAATCCTTGTACTGAATTAAAACGAGATCCCAAAAAATGGTACTCATTTCGACCTTTTCGTTTTCTATAAAACGATCTGTAATTGCTTTAAGGAACAACTTAGCGTTTACCTCCTCAGATATAGCGCCCCTTATGGTTTCTATAATGGAGTGTTGTATGACCATGAGACTTATGTAAACGAATTTACTACTCAAAATTCTTTTTTACCAACTGAAGAACTTTAGACTGTAAGAGCAGTAGGATGTTCTATCCGGAGTACAAAGTCAAGATCAATGCAACTGAGCACATTGTGCTCATTCTATTTCTTAAGGTTTGTGTTATTAAACACAAATATTAGACCTAATATTGGCAGATATATATTAAACAGAAACTGAACAGAGAACAAAGAAAATAACAGCTCACATTAAAAATATGTCATAAACTAAGCATACAAAATAATAAGATATACTAGCATGACATACATCAAATAAATATATAAGGTGTGCTTCCATCACAAGATACCCAGAACAACATCAATAAGCCTTCCTTTGGGCTGACTTATCAACTTGTAAGTGGTACTCTTCAGTGCAGTAATCAAATATTGACAGTAAATCCTGTCAAACAACAAATTTTCCTTTGGGCCGATTTACTGTCTATATGGAAACTTGATAACCATCACATATCCATTACCACAAGTGTGTTCATTATTCGGCCAAATAATCACCTTCCTTTGGGCCGATAATTATTCGCATGAACAATAAACACACGATCATTTAAATATTCCAAAATAAATAAATTTATGCAATAGAGGTTACTTTGGCAACATGTTGTTTCAACTCATCTATTTCAAAATATTTAAACAAATAGTGCAAAGAAAATAATAACCAAAGTGCCCAGAATATTAAACTGAAAATTTCAATGTACAAATCTTTATGGATGACTGAACCCAATTAGCGCCACCGCATGGCGCCGTGGCGCTGCAGCACCAATGTCATGGCGCCGCGGCACCATCTGTTTATATGGTGGCGCTGCAGCGCCACTTTCGTGGTGTCGCGGCGCCACCCCTCTCATGTGTGGTGCTGTGGCGCCATTGATTGGTGCCGCAGCGCCAGCTTTCTGTCTTGGGCGCCGTAGCGCTACCAATGTGGCGCCGCAGTGCCAAGTTGCGGCTTTAGTATAATTTAAAATTGGGTAACTCAACCCTAATGCGATTTTTCGCCCTAATCTGTAATCTTTATGACCCAAAACTCAGAATTCAACCCTCAAACACTAAATATTTCAACAAAATCATGAAAAATTCATTAATCATACATGTTATATCTAAACCCTAGAAAGCCAAATAGGTAAAGATATTACAAAATAGAGACATGTATGATTATTCTAGGCAATTTAACATGATTTCTTGTTCCTGATACCACTTGTTAGATTTATATAATAGATTAATAAACCAAATATAATCCCAGAATCTATCATGCCAAATTGTCAGGAAAAGATTTGTTGAGAGTAAACTTGTGACTAACCTGAATCCATTGAGTTTGACAGCAAAGGATGTGTTCACGTAAGCGGAAGCGATTAACTGATTAGAACCTGAGGGTAGAAGGTCTTTCACAGCCAGAATACTCTATGTATGCTCAATGGGTCTCTCTCTGTTGATGGAGGCAGAAGAGAATAGCACACGTTCTATTTGGCTTGGGGACCAAAACCCTATAGTTATGTCCTTATATACTAGTCACTAATAGAGACCCCATCAATCCTTATTGGACTAAGATTAGGTAACCACACATTACAGAGTCCATACCAAATAGATAACTTCAAGAGTCCTTAATTAGATCACTTAATGACCCCTCTTAATTAGACAGTCCTTATATTATATAATTGATGTAAAAACTATGGCCCACTTTATTGGGTTTATACGAATAACCCAACAAACTGATTATGAATACTGAAGGAGGGAGACTGGTAGATCTCCCCTTTAAGTAGGATATTATAGCTTACACATAGTAAGCAAATGGCACATGTAGCAACCATAAGCATTTGAAGAATGATGATTAGCGAGTTCATAAGCCTGCCAGCTACATAATGATTAGTAATCTTACTGGGATATTGACTGAAAATTACAACCCAAACCCCTAAATTTAGGGTTTTTTTTTTTCCCCCGAATGTTCACGTGGTCAGTCCAACTAGTCAAAATTAGAGATTGTAAATTGAAATTCATCCTCCTTAAACGCTAAAAAAATCAATGAAACAAATGTGTACTTAAAAAATTGACCAACGAAAACTATATATTGCTTATTAAAGAAGCCGAACATGATATAAATGATCAAGCTTTATCTTGTTTGTCATAATTTCTTATGTTTATATTTGTGTGGTTGAGTTTTCTAGAATTAATAGAGGGCAAATTTGTATTTTTAGTTAATAATTCTAACTTGTTATATTGACCAAGAGGAAATTTGACAGAAAATTCAAAATCAAAGTTTAGGATTGTAGATTTCCAAAATACATTTTTTTGGGTACAAACAGAGTAAAAACCCAAATTTAAGTAGCTTTCCAAAAAAAAAAAAGGTTTATCTAAAATGATATTTAGTTATAAATATACGAAAATTTAATTTGTATCTAGCCATTTTAAAAGTCCACATTCATTCGCATCTGTTCAACTTGATTTTAAAAAGAAAAAAGAAAAAAAAAACGGATGAGATTGTTTCATTCTGCTATTCTGGCCTCTTAGAAACGACTGTCGTTTGTTTGGACCTATTTTAACGACACACTTCAGATATGGCTGTCCATAAGAATATGTATAAAGACAAATCACTTTTTATTTAATTGGTTCTTATCGGTTATCACCACTGGTAATTAGTCTAGTCAAGTGACACAATTATAGCTTTCGATATGTAGCAGTTTTACTTGCGTGTCTGTTCCTGTTTTGTCATAATTTTTGTTCCTAGATTTTTTTTTTTTTTTTTTGGCTCCTGATCTTCATTAGCTTCAGTTGAAAAAAGAACAAAAAGAAAAAAGAAAAAAAATATGTAAAATTATTAAAGAATTTCAAGAAATTTAGGTGGATGACCAATATTTTAAATTTAATTAAGTAGATGTCCACTTTTTAAATTTTATAGCTAAATGTCTAAGTATACATATTTTTACACTTGGTAGATAAAAGTTTAGTTAATGTACTGAAATATTTTAGGTATATAATTTTTTATACTTGGTATATAAAATTTTATACTTGGTATATAAATATATATACTAGACATTTTGCTATAACATTTGATAAAAGGATATTTACTTAATTTAGGCCAAAATTTTGGTCATATTTCTATAAGGCCCAAATCACTTCAAATTTGTACCTTAATGTGTACAAATTAGGTGATTTGTGTTAACTTAAATGTTAGTCAGTAAAAATAATATATCATTAATGCAAATTCTGTGTATAATAAAAAATTTGTTAGTCAGTTTATTAGGAATGATAAAAATTCTCAACAGGGCAAGCATCGTGGGGCTCTATCCTGCACTGGATTTGATCAAGGCGAGGCGGGGAAAACTCACCCCATAGTAAACCTGCTCCATTTACGGTATATACTTTTTTTTTTACAACCTTAGTTTTTTAATATTTCATATTTTTAAGGTTAAAATCCTAATCTTGTGTTTATTTTTTTCCCTTTTTGGATATATTTATCAAAATATTAATACCAAGCCTATATATTAGGAAAAATTCAATATTCTATATTGAATTTGAAATTCCATAATTTTCTTATAATATTATTTTTCGTTCTTTTTCCCTTTTAGAGTTATTATATTATAACGTTTTTGGGGTTAAAATTATCTACTTATAATGTTAATATTTAANTGTAGTTATTTGGTAAAAATATTCACAATTAAAGGAAATCAATTCCAGCTGTTCATTGGAATCATTGCTAAGGGAGCATGAGAAAATCTCTCATATACAGTATATGATTAATAAGTTTGGAAAGTAAATTTTTCGAAATGTAACCTTAGATAAAATTTAAATCATTTGACTAAAGTCTTGATGTTTTATTTATTTTTTTCGTAATAAAAAGAGGTTTTCTCTTTCATTAATATATATAGATATGTATATAAATGATCAACTACGGTCTTGTTTCCCATAATAACTACGGCTATTAATTTTCCAGTTCAATTTAAATATTTAAAGAAAAATATAGACTTTTTTGAATAGGAAAAAAAATCAAAGATATTGTATTTAATAAGATTGTCATAAAGATTGAACTAAAAACAAGCAAAAATATAAATAAATAAATACATGAATATTTCTCATATAGTGTATATGATTAGTCAATCATCAAATTTAAATTTACATAGATGAGGTCAAATATTTTCTTCTTTTAAAATTCGTCTAATATTCAACTTTTCATAATTTGTTAAAAAAGGGGAGGAAAAAAAAAAAACAGGGTAGGGCGGAGCACCCACTGCCCAGCAGGGCGAAGCGAATCATGGCCTCACCCCGTTCCCACCACCAGTTGGGCAAGGTGGGGCAAACCTCTATGTGGGGTGGGGCGGATTTCCGAAAGTCCCACCTCATCCCATTTACACCCTTAATTTATATGTAAAAAGTACAAATTTGTATAAATTTAAAATATGAAGGTAGCCAAAAAAACATGATTAAATTTACAAAAATGTTATTTGAGGTATTTTTTACTGATAACCTTTTTATTTAATTGGTTCTTATCAGTTATCACCACCGGTATTGAGTCTAGTGACACAATTATAGCTTTGGATATGGCTTTATTTTGGGTTCTGTTCCTGTTTTGTCATCTCTTTTTGTTCCTAAATATATATTTATTTATTTATTTTGGCTCTGATCTACATTAGCTTCAGGCGAAAAAAGAAATAAATAAATAAATAACAATAAGAAAGAAAACTAGTAAAAACTAAAACCATTCATCAACAAGATGGAACATGATTTGGGTTACTTTGATCAGTATAAGTTTATGTACATTGAAATGGCATGTGACTTAATCCTGACTCTAAAAAGCCAACACTTGTACATCATGGATTTAAAATATTTCCCATGAGTATCCTCATAGTCAGTCACCACCAAATTCAGATCTTCAGCGAAACAGCTGCCGAAAATGGATAATTAGCTCACTCCGGTTTAGAAGGTTGATCTTCTGCACCATGTTCCTGAGAGGAGGAAAAATAAGGTGTCAAGAATATAAAGAGCAATCACCACTGGCGAGAAGGAAAAATTATCGCTTAATTTGAACTAATCTAAACTGCTTCACAGAAAACGGAAACAGAAACAAAAGTTTACAACACATGCCTAGAAACCGAAACTAATTATTATTACCTCTCGAGAACGCTGAGGTTGCGAAAGGGAAATAAGCTGACTGCTTTCCATGTTTGCGAGTAATCGGATTACAGTTTGCAGATGAGGAACACTGCAAAATGTAGTAGATCAAGTAAGGCAACAGAGAGAAGTAAAGAACTCCATAGCAGACTAGTTTTGCAAAAGGCGATAGAGATATCCTAAAGGAAATGGTAAAATATATCAGTATAAGTATTACATAACATGTTACAAACCATAATTTACCATATTCTTTTTCATGGAAAAACTAGAGTGGCTTTAGGCAAATTATTGACGACTAAAGCTTTAGGCTACATTACGGTAAAAGTAATGGAAATAAGAAAGAGTGTAACGTAATCACAACCTTTGCAATCCATTTTCCATATGTGCATCGAGGGATGAAATCACTCGAGGCATCTGCTCTAACAACTTCATAAACCGAGAGCAAAAGTGGGATTAGAGATTTAAATCTTCTGGATTGCTCAAGCTAAAATCTTTATGAAATGCTGTGCTTACTTGTCCAGTATTCTTAATTGTAGGCGTTTTCGCCAGGAGATTCTTGGGAAGCTTCATCAGTTGGGTCTCCAGTAAATAAAAGGAGTTTTGAAGAGTTAATTATGAAAATCATAATAAGCTCAAATAACATTATCACACTGTAACCTTCACCATCAAATTTGTCAACTTCTTTCAGCAGCATCCATTTATATCACATAAAAAGAATAGAAGAAAGAGCAAATGAACAACCCTGGCAATTAGCATCACAAGAATGTAAAAAAATAAAAAATAAAAAAATAAAAAATAAAAACAAGGAAAGAAAGAAAAAGGAGAGACTCAAAGCCTTATATTTTTACCAAGAGGATGTTGCACACTGACCTGAATGGTCATTTAGTCTGATAATTTAAGAACTTAGCAAAAGATATAGACTTTGAAAGGTAAACCTTATCCGAGTACTTATCTAGGAAGTTCCATTATGTAGACATAAAAAGTTCTGATTAAGTCTATTATCTCAAAATTGAGGCCCATAAGGATCTAATATAAGGACCCAACTCAGTAATTAGCTTTTAATTTTCTCTTCACTGAAGAAACATTCCTACAATCCCCTAAGAACTTCAATGGAGTCAAAGTTTTTCCAATAACAAATGAACATAGCAAAAATTCCATATAGCAGCTTCCAAAGATGATTTCAGTACCATTGCCTCAACAAGCTTTCTTGCTCTATCACATGGTAGAAAGCAAAATAATCCATCTACAACCCATACATACACATTCTGTATACAATTCCATAATCTTTTTCATCAAAACAAACAAGACACAAGTCTATCCAATACCTTCCATACAAAAGAACCATGAAAATTTCAACATTTCACATACAAACAAAGCAGCCCATGATTAGTTTCTTTCGTTTTCAATTTATTATTATATTTTTTAATTTTTTAATTTTTTTTAAATCAGACAGTAACCCATCTAATCTTCCATCTTAATCTTCGGAAACAAACCAACATAAAGTTATTGCCTTAGGCAAAATCCAATCAAAACCCAAGTGGGAAAAATCAATAATTTTTCTAATTTCCATTAAAAATAAAGCAAACCCAGTTGAGCAATTTTCATGTAAAGCCGAGTTATTCTGTGAATTATAGAAAATCAGAGCCATGGGTTGTGAGTACCTGGGTAGGAGAAGACGTTTGCATGAGATGGAGGAGGTTGGAGGTGGACTGGATGGCTTGAGAGATCTGATCACTCACCACTGATTTTGCCGTATTTTCCCTGTTGATGCTCCCACCTCCACTGCTCGCCATTCTTCTCAACTATTCTCTCCTTCTCTCCCTCTCTCTCACCGATTAGAAGAGCTGAAGAGGTTTGGAGCAAACGACATTAAGCTTTCACGTTGCTTTTTTACAAGCTGTTGTCGTTTCCACGACAAAGTTGACTCTTTTTTTTTTTTTTTTTTCATAGCAAACAAAAGGCATTTGATTTCCTTTTTTTCTTAAACAAGACAAGATTTTTTTTTTAATAGGAAAACAACAAAAGAATAAATATTTTTCTTCAGTCCATAAATAAATCAGAGAATTTAAATGAACTTTACCACTCTTAGGTCATGTTTGGTTGGTGAAATGGAATAAGAATGGTAATGGGAATTGTAATAAAGTGGAATTGGAATGGGAATAGAAATGATATTTTATTGTTTCGTTGATTTAGTAGAATAGAATGGAATAAGTACTATATTAACCAAAATGTCCTTATTTTTAGATGTCCTAGTAGGGCAAAAAAAGAAAATAATGTTTCTAAAATATGAGTAAAATAGTGGAATGGTGATTCCATAGTTTTTTAGATGGAATTACAATTCCATCAAATAATAGAACTTTGATTCCATAAGAATCATTATTCCTTTGTTCAATCTCAAAACAAATAATGGAATAAGAATGATGATTCCATTCTTAAATTCATTCCCTTGTACCATACATGCCATTAGAGTTTACAACTTTTTTCTTCTTTTTTTCCCCCCAAATTTCTAGTAATTACAACTGATAATTTAAATATCTGTGTGAGATTTCATCCAAACATTAACTTTGTGCGGCTTACACTCTTTGCCGAAAATGAAAATCTTTATTGTCAATGTCAGAGGTGAGACCATACGATTTTGGCAAGCAAAATGCAGTGGTCTAATAATGTGAACGATCAAAAAAAAGGTAGTGACAACGTGAGATACTTGCCAGATTCTCTTTGATACTTAAGTTAGCACTGTGCCTAAGTGGCGTGATAAAGAAATAGAAGATTCAAGATTAAAAGAGAGAGAAGAAAATATTGGCAAAATTAAGGTTTTTCGTGAGCTTCTGGCATTGGAAAAATGAAAATATATAGAGTTACGAATGGCAATAACTGATTGGCTTTTTATATAGTCTTCGATGAGCTCACTCCATGGTTGGTGTAACTTAAGAATTTATTCAACCTTGGATTTTGAACTTTCTTTTTAATTTTTTTTTTTTTAGGGAACCTTTTTTTAATTTGTGAAGACAAAACTAGCAAGCCAATCCTTTCAAACAAATTATCAATTATTAGAAGCGTAAAGGAACAAGACTACAAGTCTAGAATAAAACATTTGATAAAAACTTTTTCCAAGGAAAATAAAAACTATTCAACAAAAGTTCTTTTGCTCCTGAGGTTGACCTCATTGCAACTCAATAAAAAGCTAATTCAGTTTTATCTAGAACACTTCCTATTGAATCAA